>VDFB02376307.1:0-38984 GCA_007258455.2 Sequoia sempervirens | reverse complement strand
TCTCAAAATTAAAATATCACAAGCCAACATCAAATCTAGGATTTTAAATCATTAAAATACCACAAAAACATATCCCAAGGGGGGGGAGTCCTAGGTCTAAGTGAGGACCCATTCACCATGTGGTGAATGGGTCCTAACTCACTTAGCTAGGACACACTTTGAAAAATTTCTAACATTATGTGAAAATAGGGTCCTAGGACCTAGTGAGGACCCATTTGCTAGGTGGAAAATGGATCCTACGTCACTAACCTAGGACACACACCTTAGAGAATTAAGTGTTGTGTATTAGGTGGCGAATACATGTATTAGCACTTTCCCTAGATGATACGATTATTGAACTTAAGAATTCCATGGGACAAATACAATTGGGAATAGATAATAAGGAAAAGGAAAAATAAAATATAAGTGTAGAAAAAGAGAATTAGTTGGGTGGAGACATCAAAGTCTTATATGAATAGGTAGAAATCTTGTAAATAATATATTTTGTTCGCTTCAAAATAAAAAGATGTAGCTATAAACAACATCTTAATGAATTTATTTTGTCCACTTCAAAATAAAAAGATGTTGCCACTTTTTTCTCATTTGAGAGTGTTTCAATGATTAGAGAATGGAGATATTTCTTTTAACAAGTTATTTACAAGACTTTTCTATCTTTTTTGATAATAATTTCATGTCTCCACCCAACTGATTCTCTTTTTCTGCAATTAGATCTGATTTTTCCTTTTCCTTATCATAAATTTTCAATTGCATTTGTTCAATGGAATTCTTGAGTTCAAAAAAGTTGACTTAATTTGTACAACTCCACTTATAGAATCATCTCTCACTTTCTTTTCTTGCACAAATTCATATGCAATACAAAACCTCTTCAGTATATCCATTTCTACATTACCATTTTCCCATTGCATATATTGCACATTCACCTTCCTCAACTTCTCAAGAACATGAAGAATCTCCTTAGTTAATACTCTACCCCTCCCTATCTCCCTCCTTCCCCCTATCTCCCTCACACACACAACCCCTCTCTACCTACCCCTCCTTGTCTCTAACCCTCTTTATACCTACCTCACCTACTGTACCTCTCTCTATCTCCCTTCTTCCATCTTTCTTTTGAAACACTTGAAAAGAAGTAGACCAAAGTGAATTAGATAGATAAGCATTGCAACTCTTTCTTTGTGTTTTCCAACACTGCAATTAATGTGAGCATTTTTTTGTTCGAATAAAATCAAAAAAGTGAAATGTCATTTTTACTATACCAAATGGATGTTCCAATCAACCTTACTTCTCTCTCTCTCTATACAACCTTAATTCTTTGATGAAGGTTGTTTCACTACATCTACCATATCATCCTCCATCTATATAATATTAATCTATTCTTTTATTTCATTATGAACTACTACTTCCTCTTTCTTCAATTTCTTCATTGTATAAGTTATTTCAACACTAGGGTATGTGTAGGATCATGATGGGCCAAAAGTGGCAATATGATGGGTATGTGGCTAATGACTTTTTTTAACCCAAAATTGATGAAATGGAAAGGGTTTTTAAAGGATATTCTCAACTTTCCACCAATATTTAAATTATAATTTAATTTGAAAGTAATGAGTAATTATTATTCATTTTCTATTCAAATTATGACCAAAGTCCTAATTCATAGGCTGATTGAAAAAAATCTATACTTTTCAAACAATATCATATTTTTTGAATCCAAAACATGTGTCACATTCTATGCTTTGCATACTATAGGATTAAAAAAATAAAAATTGAAATTCATGAATTTTTGACCAATGTAAGGTGGTCATACAAGTTTCATATTTTTTTGTGTGCTGTAATAAAAAATCATAATTAATTATTTTTCTGAAAATTATAAATATGCACCAGCATCTTAAATATAAGTCCCTCTACTTATATCTAAAAAATATAAAAAATAGCCATCATTCTTTTATTGTGGTTAGGTTAGATAGACACTACTCTATTTTTCTCCCTCATTAAATTCTGCTACACACCATTGCATTGAAATTTCAAATTTTCACCAAATAGATTTTCTTTTGTTTCTTTAAACAAACCCAGTAGTTTGTGGTTCACATTCAATTTTTTTGTCTATAAAGATCATCAAAAATAAAATAGGTCTTCTAATTTGGCAAAATTGAGAAAATCAAAGCAGGGCAACTTGGATTTAGAAAATTTGAATAAGTTATCTATATGATTTCAAAAGTATCATGCCTAATTAGGAATCAGAGAAAATCGAATGTAGTTTCAAACCAATAGGTTTCGTTTCAGTGTACCCATTTGCGAAAATTTGTTGACTCAATGCAGTGGTATCTAAATCCTTAGGAAAATAAGTAGGTGCCTTATCCGCCAAATCTCTAACCACACAATAAAAAATGATAAATTGGTCTTGGCAAGATTTTGATTGATAGGCAGAGACCCATGCCCTCCTGATGCAGCTATATATAATTTTGCAGAATTTTTTCCTCAGTGGAAATAATTTCATCATGGAAATTTTTATTAATATAATTTTTTAAATATAAACCTCATGTTTGACCAACCTTAACATGCATAATAAAATCATGCTTAAAATTATTCAATTTCTATTTTTAATCCCATAGCATGTGACCATAGAGAATGAGGATGGATTTTGGATCTCAAAAATGTGACTTTTCATTTGAAAGCGCTATAGATGTTTTTCAATTACTCCATCAATTAGACTAGCCATTATAGCACTCTGGGAATAGAAAATGAATTAATACTTATTAAATCCAAAAATGTTACACTGGTGGAATGCTGAGAATCTCCTTTAAAAACCCTTTTTGTTTCATCAATTTTGTGTAAGAAGATAGTCATCGGCCACATACCCATCATATTGCCAATTTTTGGCCCATCATGATCCTGCACATAACCTTCTACAAATTTTATTCTTACATAATTTTGAAATAATATAAGATAACTTATTCAAATTTTGATGTCAAGTTGCCTAACTCTTATTTTTCTAAAATTTTTTGCCACTTAAGGGCCTTTTTTCCCATGATGAGCTTGTACATACCCACAATCTTTATGTCTCTCTTTGGGTTAATCCATCATCATCATTGCATTAATCCATTAGGTTAAACTTTAAACCATAAACCATAAACCTAACATCTATCATCATTGCATTAATCCATTGCATGAAACTATAAATGATTAATGTTATCCATATTTACTCTATAATTGATTAATTGAACAATTGAAGGCTCACTTTACCATGTAATTGATGCAATCATCATAATTAATCATTCAAATTTTTACTCAAATTTGTTTATAAAGCATGTGGATGAGAGTTTTAAATATTCAAATGCCTTATAAAAGCTATGAATTATTAAAGAAGAAAGTGATAGAGCAACTAGATTTTTTATAAACAATGATTGTATCAATAAAGAACTAGTACAAAGGAGAAGTCTCTTTAGAAATATATGCAAGACAAAATATAAGTGTTATAAATTCAAAATTCAGTAGTAAATATATTTTAGCACTGGAAAAGATATGGATTATAAGTTAAAATTAAGAATATTAGAATATCCAAGTCCATATAAAATTTCACAATTGTAGAAATAACATAAGGTACTAGTCAGTGAGTGAGGGAGGGAGAGATATATTTGAAAAGTAGTTATCACTAGATCATAATAGACAGAGGGAGAGATAGTTTCTAAGCAGGTTACCCTTCACTCCTCTCCTCCCCTTTCTCTCAAGATATTTCTCTTTATACCTCTCCCACCCTACCTTTGTATCTATATTTGCATAAATATCTCTTTATTCATTGCACCTTAACTCTTTGCACTTACACCTCATTCCATCCCTCATTCCCTCTCTCTCTCCCTCCCTCTCTCTCTCTATTCCTCCCTTCCTCTCTCTATCTGCACTCACCCTCTCCCTCTTGACATACCTTTCCCTCAATCCATCCCACCCACCTCTCTTTCTACCTACCTCTCTACCCAAGTTCCCAACTTCCCCCCTCTATCTACTTTTATCTCCTCTTCCCTCTCTACTTTACCTATCTCGCATCACTCTCTACCTACCTATTCCTCTATTCCTTCAACCTTACCTCTCTTTACCTACCTCTCCATGTCTCTCTGTCCCCCTATCCCTCTATCCCCCTATACCTCTCTCCACCTATGGGAAGAGGAAGGTTAGGAGGGATGGTGTGAGAGGAGCGATAGAGTAAAGTATAGAGGAATGCATTTGTTCCATGGAATTCTTAAGTTCAATATGGATTTTTATTTCATACATTATTTTTTGCCAATATAGTCCATATTTTCATTATAAATGATTAATTGAATAAATTTAATAATGAATTGATGAAACTATAAAAGATTAATGTTATTGATATTTACACTATAATTGATTAATTAAACAATTGAAGAAAGATATTTTTTACCATGTAATTGATGCAATCATCATAATTAATCATTCTTAATTTTCCTCAAATATTTTTATAAGGCATGTGGATGAGAGTTTGAAATATTTAAATTCCTTATAGAAGCTATGAATTATTAAAGAAGAAAGTGATAGAGCAACTAGAGTTTTTTAAAACAATGATGGTATTGATAAAGATCTAGTACAAAGGAGAGTTCTCTTTAGAAATATATACAAGAATAAATATAAATGAGATAAATTCATCATAAACAATGGCCAAAAATATAAATAGATAAATATTGGGAAATTGGAGAGGGAAGGGTAGAGAGAAGTAGATAGAGGGGGGAAGTTGGGAAGGAAGGAGATGTAGGTAGAAAGAGAGGTGGGAAGAGATGGATTAAGGGAAAGGTAGGGAGAGAGGGAGAGGGTCAGTGGAAATAGAGATAGGGAGGTAGGGAGGTGTATGAAGAGAAGTAAGGGTGTGTGTGAGGTAGAGATGGAATGAGTGAGATAGGGGGTGGTAGGGTGGGAGGGATAGAAGGACCCAAAATAGACTTATTAGGAGGGGGAGATGTGATGGTGGATTATGGGACATAGGCAACCAAATTGTATTTATAGCTTCAACAAGGGATAGGAATAATGTTTATGGATAGCGATAGGGATAATGTTTTTGAGCTGGTATAATGGAGGGAGATGGTGAAAAATGGTTTGGAAGAATGATAACACAATATATTGACTTAAGATATTCTTCCTTCTCTTGAGAAGTTGAAATGGAAAAGTAATATGAAGAAGTAGAACAAAGTGAATGTGATAGATAGTGTATTGAATGAAGAGATTATTCCCACTCTTGAGAAGTTGAGGAAGGTGCATGTGCAATATGTGCATTGGGAAAATGGCAATGTAGAAGTGGATAAAGTCAAGAGGTTTTATATTGCATATGAATTTGTGCAAGTAAATATTGTGAGGGATGATGCTATAAGTGGAGTTGAACAAGTGAACTCAAAGATTCTTCAACTTAAGAATTCCATGGAACAAATGCAATTGGAAATAGATGACAACAAAAATGGAAAATCATATCTAAATGAAAAAAAAAGAGAATCAGTTGGGTGGAGACATGAAAAGATTATCTAAAAATGTAAACAAGTCTTGTAAAGAATTTGTTAAAAGAAACATCTAAATTCTCTAATTGTAAAGAAACTCAAAAATATGAGAAAAAAGTGGCTACAAAGTTACATAAAAGTATTCAAGATATTGAAAAATCTATCTAATAAAGAGATGTTTCTATTCTAAGGGTTGATGATAGAGCAACTGATCTAAAGATTCTAGTAAAAGATATGAAAAAATGTTAGAAGATCATGACAATGAATAGTAGGGGGTGTTAACAGTTAAGATCAATGGACATGAGGAAAAAATTGTGTTGCATGTTTTCCTCACTCTCTTTGTAGTCTTACCTCTCCCTCTATTCATCAACCTTACCTCTCTCTACCTACCTCTCTCCCTTATTTTAAGCTAATATGCATCTAAGAATGAAGAAAATGTTATACTAAATTCCAAATGCAACAATCTCTTATTACATACACGATTTGTCCTGACTGGATGATGGATTGATCTTTGAACGGATTGTCGACGTCGATCTTTTGATTGACGCTGAGCGGACGGATGATTTTCGATTTTGAAACTGGATCTGAATCCTGATGAATGTGATGAAATTGTGACTAGAGAATATATTTAAGGATTATCCAACCATACAACCAATTACACAAACACTCATAGTAGAATTTGATGACATAATAAATTAATAATTTAAATATGAATTATTAATTCATATAATTGCATTCACTATCTTTTCTTAAGGGCTTACAACAAAAGACCTCATCCTTTAATGAATCACATACACAACCTTTATAGAGAATATAATCTTTTGAGTTGATATGTGATATAATACTCTTCACAATTTTCTACTAAACTTCACTAATATTAACAAAAAAATATCTTTTGGAGCTATTAAAAAATCACCTTTGGATTACCAATGATATTTATATAGAGAACAAATTCATTTTTTATTTAGACTATAAAGAATTTATGAGGCTGATCCTTGAGAGCTTAATACATGACAAAAATAGAATAATAATTTCACTACCATACCTTAATGGTAATCAAGAATAATAATAATTTTCAAATAGGGTGTATTGTACTATCCCTTGTCAATTATATCCTTATAAAAAAAAATTGGTTGTGTACACACCAAGAATACAATGAAATCCACCTTCAAATTTATAACAAATCTATGGTACAATAAAAATGGAATTTCACCACTTCATCTGATTGGAACAAAAAAATGCTTACATTATTTATACTGTTGGAAAACAAATTTTCCCTTCTCAATTATTTCCTTATGAAAAATGCTCACATTATTTCTAGTGTTGGAAAACACACTCTCTCTTGTCAATTATTTCCTTATGAAATATGCTCACATTATTGGAGTGTTGGAAAACACACTATCCCTTTTTAGATATTTCCTTATGAAAAGTTTTTTATTTGTACACACCGATAATGCAATGAAGTCCACCTTAAAATTTTAGTACAACTATTTGGTACAATAAAACTAGCATTTCACTTTTTGCATTTGATTGAAACAAAAAATGCTCACATTATTCGGAGTGTTGGAAAACATACTATCCCTTATCAATTATTTCCTTATGAAAAATGTTCACATTATTTCTAGTGTTGGAAAACACACTATCCCCTGTCATTTATTTCCTTATGAAAATATTTTTCTTTCATATGCACCAAGAATGTAATGAATTCCACATTCAAATTTTAGAAAAACTCTTTGGTGTAATAAAAATAACATTTCACTTCTTCATCTAATTGGAACAAAAAGATGCTCACATTATTGCAGTGTTAGAAAACACACTGTCCCTTATCATATTTTCTTATGAAATTTTTTTGATTCGTACACACCAAAAATGTAATGAAGTCCACCTTAAAAATTTTGAACAACTATTTGGTACAATAAAAAAGGAATTTCACTTGCTTCATTTGATTGGAACACAAAAATTCTCACATTAATTGCACTATTGGAAAACACACTATCCCTTGTCAATTATTTCGTTATGAAAAATGCTCACATTATTTTCAATGTTGGAAAACACACTGTCCCCTATCAATTATTTCCTTATGAAAGACGCTCGCATTATTGGAGTGTTGGAAAACACATTGTCCCTTTTCAAATATTTCCTTATGATTTTTTTAATTTTTACACACCAACAATATAATGATTGGAACACAAAAATGCTCACATTATTTGTAGTTTTGGAAAACACACTATCCCTTGTCAATTATTTCCTTATGAATTTGCAATGTTGGAAAAAACACTATCCCTTGTTAGTTATGTAATGAATTCCACCTTAAAATTTTAGAATAACTTTTTGGTTACACTAAAAATGACATTTCTAACTGTCCCTTGATAGGGGACAATGTCTTTTTCACTTTCTTTATATGATTGGAACAAAAAAATGCTCACATTATTTGCAATGTTGGAAAACACACTATCCTTTGTCAATTATTTCCTTATGAATTTGCAGTGTTGAAAAACATGCTGTCCCTTGTTAGTTATGTAATGAAGTCCACCTTCAAATTTTAGAATAAGATTGGAAATAACTAATAGGGGACAATTTGTTTCCCAACAGGGGACAATGTGTTTTCCAACAGCGGACAATGTGTTTTCAAACAAGGGACAAAAAAATACCCACATTATTTGTAGTGTTGGAAAACACATTGTCCCTTGTCAATTATTTCCTTATGAATTTGCAATGTTGGAAAAAAAATTGTCCTTTGTCAGTTATGTGATGAAGTCCCCCTTCAAATTCTAGAACAATATTGGAAATAACTAACAAGGGATAGTGTGCTTTCCAATAGGAAACAAACAAAATGCCTACATTATTTGTAGTATTGGAAAACACATTGTCCCTTGTCAATTATTTCCTTATGAATTTGCAGTGTTGGAAAACACATAGTCCCCTATGTAGGAAAAATGCTCTCATTGTTTGCAGTATTAGAAAACACACTATCCCCTATGTAGGAAAAGTGGATAGAAGACAACATTAGAATGTAAGATGTCTAGAAATAACTAACAAGGGACATTGTGTTTTCCAACATTGGAAATAACTAACAAGGGATAGTGTGTTTTCCAACATTGGAAATAACTAACAAGGGACAGTGTGTTTTCCAACATTGGAAATAATTAATAGGGACCAGTGTGTTTTCCAACATTGGAAATAATTAATAAAGGACAATGCGTTTTCCAATATTGGAAATATGATTGGAACAAAAAATGCTCACATTGTTTGCAGGGTTGGAAAGCACATTGTGTGTATAGGGAAAGTGGACACATGACATCATTAGAATGTAAGATGTCTAGGGTGTGTGCAGGATCATCATGGAAAAGACAAGCCCTTAAGTGGCAAAAAATTCAGAAAAATCAGTATTAGGAAACTTAACATAAAAATATGAATAACTTATCTATATTATTTTTAAAATATGTAAGAATAGAATCTATAGAAAATTGAATCTAGTTTCTAAACTACTAGGCTTTTATTTTTTACTTTTTAAATCTATTTTGTCAAAATTTGAAATTTCAAATGCAGTAGTACTTAAATTTTAGGGAAAAATAAGAAGTAGGTGTCTCATCTTTAACCACCCTAACCATATAATAAAATGATAATATTTTTTATAATATTTTATATATAAGTAGAGGACTCCATGTATAGATGTGATGAATACTTTTTGCAATTTTTTCCCAAGTAAATAATTAATTATGAAGTTTTGATTAAATTTAAAAAAAATTGTATGTCCTGACCACCTTTAACTTGGTCAAAACTTCATGATTTTTTATTTTTTTAATCCTATAGTATGTGAAGCATAGAATGTGACAAATGTTTTGGATTCAAAAATGTGATACTGCTTGAAAGCTATAGATTTTTTTCAATCAGCCTATCGATCAGGACTTTAGTCATAATTCTAATAGAAAATGAATAATAATTATTTATTAAATTCAAATTAAAGCATAATTTATATTGGTGGAAAGCTGAGAATCTCCTCTAAAAACCCTTTTTCTTTCATCAATTTTGGGTAGAAAAACTTTTGTTAGCCACATACCCTACAAATACCCATAATATTACCACTTTTTGGCCCATCATGATCCTACACATACCCTCTAGAAATAACTAATAGGGGATAGTTTGTTTTCCAGCATTAGAAATAAAAAATAGGGGATAGTGTTTTTTCCACTCTCCAACATTCGAAATAACTCACAGGGGATAGTGTGTTTTCCAACATTACAAATAACTAATAGGGGAAGTGTTTTTTTCACTTATGATTGCAACAAAAAAATGCTCACATTGTTTGGAGTGTTGGAAAAAGCACTATCCCTATGTAGGAAAAGTGGACAAGGGACATCATTAGAATGTAAGATAGGGAAAACTTTAAGAAATCCCCCCCTTGGTGAAGGTGTAAAATCTTGCCAAATCTTGTATACTTCCTAATAAAAATATTAATTTTAGTGGCAATTTTTTTCAGTTTTCATAAAAAAAAAAAGTCCATTGGAGAATCTTTTCTAATTGCTAGTAGTCTATGGAAAATCCTAACAAAATGAATTTTGTTTAAAACCACTAAAAAAATTTCATTGGTGATAAAAATCTATTTTCAAACCAATAAAATATTTTGATTGACAAATTAAATCTATTTTCAAACTAGAAAATATAATTTTGTTGACAATTACAACTTTTTTTCAAACTAAAAAATAAAATTTATTGGCGAATTAAACCTATATTCAAATGATTAAGAACTTTTTTTGGCAATTTAAACATAATATCAAACTAATAAAAAAAATGCAGCAGTGAAGTGTTAGTGCAAATTTTCCTAACCTTATTTGCAAGTCTTTCTTGGTTGTCTTTGTAGTCGGTGGGTCGAAGGTTTTGAAAACTTTAAAACTTTAGACTTTGGTTCTAAGGTTCCATGTTTTATAGGCCACACGACATTATGGACCATGACCGTTCGATGAATTTTCGATGGACAGTTGTAGTTGCATTCTAGAAGTATATCTCTCAAGCACTAGTTGAATTTTTGATGGACCGTTAGATTTTCAAAAATCAATGTTTGAGATTTTATTAATTATTTGTTGGTTGGTCATCCTACTCTTGTTTACCATTTAATATTTGCCTATGTTAGACCAAAATATTTTATGAAAAATAATTAAATATCAACTCTTTAATTCTGACGGTCGAGTCTCGTCAACCTAGCAATGTCCCCATTTTAAATTATGCACGTGCAAAGTTTGTTTTAAAAGAGGGACCATTCAATGAATTTTTGATGAACGGCTATAGATGCATTCTAGAGGTAAATCCTTTAAGTACTAGACTTGTGAACTAAAACCTTCAGAATAACAGTAGAACTGTTACATTTTTAGAAATCAATGGTTGAGATTGATAATCATTAAGGTAAAATGAGACATTTAATTCTCTTTTCAATGCATCAAAGTACTCTACCTTTCATTTATTCTATTGAAATTCTCAATTTGGTTGTGGTACTGGGTGGTGGTGCGGATTAATACCATATAAATAGGAAGAGTTCTTAATTGGATAGGTATATATTGAAAAATGCATGATGTACTGTAGAATCATAGATGATGATGTCAATAATCCATTGATTTTGACAATCAACAGATTGAGTGGCACTATCAATTTTGACAATCAACAACTTGTCAGCTTGAGCTATAGTTTGCAACTTTGCATGTAGCCAGCTTGAGGTACCAATTAATTTGGATTTTTGGTTTGCACAAATCACAATTATACACAACCTTAGAGCTCACATGTGACATGTGTGAGGTGTACAAGGTACCAGGCTGGTAGTGGCACTTTTGGTGGAAATTTTGGCCCATAAATAAGGATAGCAAGTACAACTAAAATCATTCGTTTAATTGTCATAAGGGTTTTCATTTTGTAGGGTTAATAATTTCATAAGGATTCAAGAAGGAGATGATGCGGTATTATTGGGGATGCTCTAAATTCTCCTACCTCCAGTTATGTAGTTATAGAGTAAAATATCAATTTCCTTCAAGTTTAGAAAGGGTGGAATTGGAAAGAAGTCGATTTGGTTCACATAACTTCTTAGACAGGTTTTGAACAAGGATGAGGAGCTCTGATGGAGATAAATGTTATCCTAGTGCATGGAAGTTGGAAATAGAAGATGGGAGCAGTTTTACTACCTCTCATCATTTACATGATTTTGATTCTCAAAGGTGATAAGTGCATTTTGGATTTTCACAACTCTCGATTCTAAAGTATGGCCTCCCAGGCAAGCCCCATGCATTTATTTTAAGTGTTCATCTTTTGCATGGGAGCAATTTTACAACCCTTCATCTTTTGCATGAGTCTGGTTCTGAAAGGGGATAAGTACATTTTGTATCTTCACAGCTCCCATTTCCCCAGTTTGATTTCGCCTCCTTTCCCCATGCATTTATTTTTATAGACCATGACTGACTCGACAAGTCCCATGTGTTTATTTTTAGAGATCATGGTTGACACAACAAGTTTAATTTATTTTTAGAGATACATGTATCACATTTACATTTTCAAATTTTCACCAACAGTCCATCAGAAGCTTGGTTCTTGTGCTTACATTTGTATTTGTACTATGTAATAATGTGACATTGTAATTCAGTTATAATAAAATAAATGGTTGTGCTATTAATGTGACATTGTAATTCATGTTATGAAGTCTTTTGAAAGTTAGGTGATATTAATGGTTGTGCAATGTGCTATTAATGGGACATTGTAATTCATTTTATTAAAGCCTTTGAAATGTTAAATTTCTAGCCCCTTGGCATTGATGTCAATCCTAGAGAATTAAACTTTAAAGAAAATTTAAAACACATGTTTTAAAGAAAATTTAAAACACATGTTTTAAAGAAAATTTGAAACACATGTTTTATGTTTATTATTTATATCATAAATTACTCAACTATTCGATGACCATTTGATGTATAGTTGTAGTTGCATTCTAGAATCGACATTGATTGAGATGGTTGGAAAATTGAGATGTATTAAAGACACACATCTCATGTAGATGTTCGAAAGTGGGTGGTTGTCTAGAAGCCAGTGAACCAGAGAAACAATGGAGGCTAGTTTAACCTTGACATCATAGAGGAAGTTGGACCCTTTCATTGGCAAAGCATTTGTGAAGTGTCTATGGGGTTTATTTTTGTTCAAGGATGTGCAGGTGGCGCAAGTAATTCAAATTATTTTTGGTAATGGCTTTGAAAATTTAAAGCATAGATACAAGACTAATATGGATATTTATTCATTGGTCATGGCTTGGGATTTGGACATAGGAGAGCTAGTGGATGTAGTGAGGAAAGTCATGAAAACTCTAGTTCACAAAGATTTTTGAGAGGATATGGAAGGAATTCTAAAATGGGCAATACTAGGAGTGGGGCTTGTTAAGGTTGAAGGCATGGATGGTGGAGGCCTAGAGCTCACAAATTTAAATCATCTCTTTATCAGGTGGCTAGAAGGACATACCAAAGATCTATGGTGAGAAGGTGTGGAGCGCAGGTGGAAAGCACTAAAAATCTGCACTGAGCTAATGGAGGTGGAGGAGGTCATAGAGAATCTCAAATACATCACCAGAGCAAAGATGCATTAAAAGAAGGGTTTGCATCCAAGGAAGAAGATGGAGCTATTAATGGAGATAGAGCCATTGGAGATGGGTAATTCATTGAAGGCATTTGATTAGTACAAGTTTTTTTAAAAAATAGACTAATGTACTAAATCTAGTCTATTATTTTGTTTTTTGGGGGTTATTCCTGGATTTTCGTTGTAATTGTAAAACACCTTAGGGCGTTAACAATGGTTGGAGGGGTAGATTTTAGGTAGGTATAATTAGGGATATTTTGATATGTTGGAAATGGAAACTATGTTGGTTAATCAGGTTTTCTGGTATATTTTATAGCATTAGTTTAGAATTGGAATAATTCTTTCTAAAGTATATTTCAATCACTTCACAAATGCACTGTCCTTGTGACCTTTCCTATCTTAATTCACCAAAGTCAAGGTTTTGATGCTTTTCCTAACCTTAGTTGCAAGTCTTCTTGGTCATCTATGTAGTCAGTGGGTCAAACATTTTGACAACTTTGAAACTTCAGACTTTTGTTCTAAGGTTCCAAGTTTTAATGACTAGATGCAACATTATGGACCACTATAATTTGATGAATTTTCGATGGATGACTATAGTTTCATTATGAAAGTATATGATCTGTCAAGAAATAGATTTGAAAGTTGAAACCTCAAGAATTACACTAGAACCATTTGATGTGAACATGTGGGGAGATCAACGCTCATCACCTTGGTAATGAAGCCGATGGGTTAGATTTTGGCAATGAGCAATAGAAGAACTTAAGTGGCAGAAATATGCACGTGTAGAAAGTTGGTTTTAAAAGAGGGACCACCTAGGAAGAACATAGGACCAAGGCTTAAAAACTTAAGAACATTTTACCCAAAGGATGTAAAGGAAAATTAATATAACCACGACCATTTGATGAACTTTTGATGGATGGTTGTAGTTACATTCCGGAAGTAAATCTATGAAGTAGTAGACTTGCGAATTGAAGCCTCTAGAATAACACTAGAACTGTTTATGTTAGATGCAAATACGTGGCAAGATCAAGGCTCATTTCTCTCTTTTTAATGCCTCGATGTATTACATTTCATTTAATTGAAATTCTCAATATTTTAGTTGTGAACATCTGAAGCGATTGATTGGACAACTCATAGCTTTAATGAAACAATATTTGTAATGATTTCATATCATTTGAGTGGCACTGGTAGTGGTGACTAGAGTCTGGGGATTTTAATAGCTTGTAAAATTGAGGTACAATTTTTATGTAGCTAGATGTTAATCAAATTAAAGATTTTAATTTTTAGTTGTACATGTAAGGCTTAAGACACACGAATTGACTAAGTTAGTTTTTTAGTTTACGTGAATCAATCTGATAGCTACACTAGTGGCCCACAAATTATTAAATAGGGTTAGTAATAGTGATATTAATAATGTGACATTGTAATTCAGTTGTAATAAAATAAATGGTTATAAATTTGTAGTAAAGAGAAATTAAGTATTATATATTTATGAAATAATTGCATGCAGATTTACAAGTAAAACATAAAGCAATACAAATGAAAATAGAAAGTTTCCATCAAAGAGTTATTTTCTAAGTTCTATGGGTATGAATCTATTCAAATCCATTTTTTTCCTTTGATAAATTCAGTATTATCTATTTATGAAATAATTGCATAAAAAGGTTAGAGGTTTCAAAAACATTGAAACTTCAGACTTTGGTTTGGAGGTTCCAAGTTTCAGTGACCATGCGACTTGATGGACTTATCTTTCCTTTCAAAGACATCATCGTCTAACATCTCATTGAACGCTATGTATGGAATAAACTTAAGTTGTCTTTTCAGGAATTTCAAAAACCATGTAGGTTTAAAGGCTATCTTTTTGATGTATGAAATTGAATGCCGCATTTAAAGCACATCCTATCAAAAATAACAACATACGTGGGTGGAAAATTTTTCCTCAACAATTTAGCCTACATTCTCATTTTAGTCGATATTCATTGCACGTCTTGTCATTTTGATGAGGGTGCAACCCGAGACTTAGAAAATAACCCACAAACAAGAGAATAATTTTATTATTTAGAAAATAGAGCTTCTTACATGTAGAGGATCTCAAATCCCCAAGTTCTACAACACATGCAAGTTACAAAAAGCTATGGAATCACCCTTTTGCATATGCGAGCTTGTCCCCCAAAAAGTTACCCAAAAATTAGAAACCCGCCCATAAATAGAGCTCCTCTTTAGTTTGGAGCCAAAACAACATTAAAATTTGAGTATAGGCGGTTTGGGACTAAAAATTTACAACATGAAGTTCAAATTTCAAAAGAGCATTTGCAATTGTATCTTCTAGAAAGTGCGCCAACTTCCCGGGGCCATAACTTTTGATCCAGGACTCTGATTCACGAACCATTTGAACCGTTGGAAATGTTGAAAAGATTTTAGATGATTGACTATAAACCAGTTGGAACTCCTATGGAAACTAGCTATAAACTTTCAAAGGACACTGATCAGCCTAATGTGGATCATACTCTATATAGATCCATAATAGGTAGTCTTCTATATCTGGTTGCCACAAGGCCTGATATCATGCATGTTGTATGCTTGGTTTCAAGATTTCAATCTACACCTAAAATGTCACATTTTAATGCACGCTACAAAAAGAATTTTGAAGTATGTTGCAGGCACTTTAGATTTTGGTCTATGGTACCCTAAGCATAGTGATTTCACTTTGATTGCTTACACTGATGCTGACTGGGCCAAAAATATTGATGACAAGAGAAGCACTTCAGGTGGTGATTTCTATCTTAGAGGTAGATTAGTAGTTTGGCATCGCAAAAAGTAGGATTCAATATCCTTGTCCACTGTTGAGGATGAGTATATAGTGGCTTCTACTTTTTGTACATAGGTTCTTTGGATGGTTCATACCTTGAAGGACATACAGGTTGATGTTGTTAGACATGTTCATGTTTTATGTGATAATACAAGTACTATTAATATCTCCAAAAACCCTGTGCAACATTCTAGAACTAAACATATTGATATAAGGTATCATTTTCTACTAGAAAAGGTGTTGGAAAATGAAGATGTACTAGATTTTGTGGCATCTAATGATTAGGTGTTTGATATCTTTACCAAAACCCTTCCTAAAGCTCAATTTTAAAAGCTTAGAGAGAAGCTTGGAGTTGTCTATATTAGTTCTCTTCCATGTTAACTCTAGTGCATGGAGTCAGGGGGAGCAGTTCTTGAATCTTCATTTGTCCCTTAGTTTGTTTTGGCATTGTGTCAAAAGGAGGAGATTTTGGCACAATTTGATATATGATGTTTAGAATTCATGTTGTGTGTCTGATGCTATGTATAGTGCAACTTGTGTTTTTGGCAGTGCTATGTTTCACAGTGTTATGCAGTATTTATGTTGATATGCTTTGATTATTTAGTATTTAGTTGTGTCTAATGGTTTCTCTGCTATGTGACAGGATGGGATGGATATGCACTTCATGCAATCATCATGTTCAGAACAAGCATATTATATCTTTTTGTTTTCCATCAATGCTAGAGGGGGAGTATGTTGTCCCTCGGTACTATTTGGCATTAATGTCAATACACTAAGGTTGATGTTATAGGTTGTGCACATGGTGATTTTTTTCAGTTTTGCATGTATTCATATATCTATGTTAATCCTCATTCTGCATTTGGTATTGTAATGTTCATTTGCATATCTATTGGTATCTTTACTAAAGTGCAGTGATACAGGTTACACTCTAGAATGAGGCATTGCTACACATATCATAAAGAAATATTTCTCTCCAAATACTATTCTAAAATGGGGCATATTGACATTTTTTATACAATGCATCATTATCATGAAGAAATTCTTAATCTAAAAGGTGGCAAATGATAAAAAGGAAGTAATGATAATGTTTTTTTCTCAAGTCAAAATTACAAGATTTCTTTGGATCATTGATGGTAATTATTTTGTTGGTGAATGGGAATTTATTACCATCATAATACCTGGACATGAAATATCATTATGATGTATTTGAAAGCTTTTATGAAGCTCTAAGAAACTCTATGTTTAATTCATTTTCTTGAATGGTAAGGTTTCTTACCCTAATCATGGTGGCAGGTTGTAAGCAAAGTTTATTCAAGAAGTTGGTTACATGGTCTACAAGGAGTCAAGAACTTCCAGTAAAGAGGAACAGTGAAGATATTTTGTTTGAGCGACATCAAGTGTATTTTTTCTTATGTTTTTATGTCTTTATCAACCCATGTTCTTGTTGATATTGCTCTCAGTATTGTTTAGTTGTGTTTGGTTTCTCGTGGTTATTGCATTTGGTTTTTTCTTATTTTTAAAATAGTTATTAAGAGGGGAAAGTCTGTTTGATCTATGCACATCTTAACTAAGGAAATTTTTTCTCCTTCAAGTCTTCACATTTTTCCTTATAGTATTTAAAAGTTTCTTTTATATCACATTAGTTAAAGAAGTAAAAAAGGAAGAGGGAATCATTCTTGGTCGGGCTGGTTGTTGATTAACTGTGATAGTATGATTCTCCAGTTTTTCCAGTCTTTGTTTGTAAGGTGCTTTGTTCAATTAATGTTTACCCATGTGTTAGGGTTGTAAAAATTTGGGTTTATTTTGTTAAAAATTAGAAAAACCCCTTGCCAAACCTGTTGTTGAAGATTATAGGTTTATCCAATTGTCTTGTGGGTTTATGTGTGTTTGGTTGTGGTTATACATTTTTCTTAAGGATGTCGTTTTTTTTTGTAAGGTATATGGCAATTATCTATTGATTATACTAAATACCTTCTACACAAGTTTTGTTCGATGGATTATAGTTGGAACATATGGAAAAGGTAGTTTTCAGTTTTGGTTTTCATATGACAGTTGCTCATATAGTTTCTAAATAGATTTTTTTTCTTGAACATAGAACATATACATATTATTTGACATGCTTATTCGATGAGATGAATGAGAAAATTTGAAAGGCATAGATTATATCTTTCTAGAAGTCAATATATTCTTTTTGAAGCTTGGAATTTTTTGTAACTCTGATTCTGAGGTGATTGCAGAACATAGTGTATGAATAATGAAACATAGATCAACTTTGTATTTATACTACTTTCATATATGTACATTTCAAAATACTATCAATGAGATAGCACCATTGTCAGTGAGACAGATTTTCTAGTGAGGCTTTTTACAAAGAATTGTTTTTGTAGATAAGGCTAGTGAGGCCACATTCAAGTGGTTTTATTCCCTAGGAGGGTTTCCACTCAAGAAAATTTTTGTGTCAATCTTTTAAAAGTGTTTTCTTCATTTTTTACTTAGTTATATTTCTAGCATAAGTGCATTCATAATAAAATTATTGTTTAGAAGTTTTAAAAGAATTGATTAGTTTGTTAACTCTAATTCACCCCCCTCTTAGTGTTGACTTCACTCCAACACACCTCTCCACCTCTCCCACCCTACATGGATCTCTATATTATGTTCACCTAACCTCTCTCTACCTACCTCTCCCTATCTCCCTCCTTCCCTCTCTCTCTCCCTCCTTCCCACACTACCTCTCCACCTACCCCTCTCTCTCTCTTTATTTAGAAAGACATAAAATAAGTTTTATTCATTTCAATTCCAATCTTATTAATTAAAAAATTTATACCATGTGATGACTACTAAGAGGCTTCTATGGGTATACCACATGTGTAGACCTATTATAATTGGAATGTGTGCTAGAAATTAGAAAATTGAACCTATTCAATTTTAGGAAATCTAAGATGTCTAGAAACACTTTGTAGTATGTTGTAGACACACTAATTCCACCACATTTGATCTTTAATTCTTGATATTAATTCATCCTAACAAATTCCCTCTAACATCACCATGTTGACTAATTAATTTAATTACTTAATTTATTTCTCCATGTCATAACATTATATTTCCAATTTATTTATCTTCAAGCCTCTTTTTGCTTAGCTTTGAGAGTGCCTTTATGATTAGAAAATGGAAATGTTTCTTAAATTAACTAGTTATTTACAAGACTTGTCTACCTTTTTAGATAAGACTTTCATGTCTCCACCCAACTGATTCTTTTTTCTATACTTAGATCTGATTTTACCTTTTCCCTACCATCTATTTCCAATTGTTTTTTTTCCATGGAATTCTTAATTTCAAAAATATTATCATCTAGGGAAAGCGCTATTATACCCTTTTATCCTTGAATTGCATCATACCTCATAACAAGAGTCTACCAATAAAACCCTTTACCCTTCATTATCATTGAAAAATTTTGTAGTAGGTGTGTGCTACCATTTTTCTATTAAAAACCATCCAACTTTACCAGGACTATGTTGGTTTAAAGACAAATACACATACCATTCATTCTAATATTCAATCATGCATCTGAGAGACCATATCAAATGGAGCCTTTATGTAATATTTTATTGGATTATTTCTTGTAGATTACATAATGAAATTGCATGGCTTAATATTTTATTACAATTTTGGACTGGAAGGAGTGATGGAATAATAAGATAGATGGAATTATACTTCTTGTAGGAGTAGCCTATAGCTATGTACCAATGACAAGGGATTATGGAATGATTGGATGGTGGATAGGAATATAAGCATGGGGAGATTGAAGGTTAATGGGTTGCCAGGAGATATTTAATGATTAGGATGGAAAGATGCATGGATAATGAAAGGACTATTATGGATGAAAAATGCTTAGATTAATAAATTTATATTGGCCTAAAATGAACCTAATGGATTAATACAATGATGATGGATGTTAGGTTTAGGGTTTAAGGTTTAACCTAATGGATTTATGCAATGATGGTGATGGATTAATCCAAAGAGACATAAATATGGTGTTGAAAGACCTTATAATGAATAAAATGAATGAAATAGATAATGTATTGATTGAAGAGATTCTTCCTACTCTTGAGAAGTTGAGAAAGGTGTGTGTGTAGTATGTGCAATGGGAAAATGGCAGTACAAAATTGGATAAATTCAAGAGGTTTTGTACTACTTATGAAATTGTGCAAGAAAAGAAAGTGAGATGATTCTTTAAGTGGAATTGAACAAATGAACTCAAAGATTCTAGAAAAAAAATTATATTCAAATTAATTTAATTAGTAGCCATATTAATAAACCATCTAGGTGAGACAAAAATCATATTCAAAACTAAATAAAATTTTCACCCAATAACATTTAAATCCCTTGATGTATCCATGATTTGCATGATTTTAAATGTATAAGCACTTGAATAAGAAACACATCAAGTTATACCTACCTCCCTTCCTCTCTAACTACCTTACCCTCAATACATCCCACCCAACTTCTCTTTCTACCTATCTCTCCTCCCCAACTTCCTCTCTTTATCTACTTGTCTCTCCCCTTCCCTCTATCCTTTCCCTATCTCTCCTCACTCTCTCTACCTACTTCATCTATTACTTCAACCTTACCTCTCTCTACCTACCTCTACATGTCTCCCTCATTTCCTCTCTCTCCCTTTATCCCTCCCATCCGACCTTGCTAGATCTCTCCCTCCCCCATCCCTCTATACTTCACTTTATATCTCCTCTCTCACCATCCCTCCTAAACTTCTTCTCTCACCATATCTCCTTACCACTTCCTATCTCCCTCCTTCCCCCTCTCTCTCCCTCATACACACACAACCGAGCTCTCCACAATCTCTCTCTACCTAACTCTCGATACCTTCCTCACCTACCATACCTCTCTTCATCTCCCTCCTTACCTCTTTCTATTCCTCCCTCTATCCTTGCCACCCTACCAATCTCTATATTCATCCTTCTCTCTTTCTCTCCCTTTCTCTTTCATATACTTTCTATTAGGATGCTTGCATAAGAATTCTAGGATTGCTTATATGAAACTTAGTGAAATAGCCTTGTTTTTATACATAACTTAACATTAAATATCAAAATTAAAATATCACAAGCCAACATCAAATCTAGGAATTTAAATCATTAAAATACCACAAAAAACATATCCCAAGGGGGGGCGAGTCCTAGGTCTAAGTGAGGACCCATTCACCATGTGGCGAATGGGTCCTAGCTCACTTAGCTAGGACACACTTTGAAAAATTTCTAACATTATGTGAAAATAGGGTCCTAGGACCTAGTGAGGACCCATTCGCCAGGTGGAAAATGGATCCTACGTCACTAACCTAGGATACACACCTTAGAGAATTAAGTGTTGTGTATTAGGTGGCGAATACATGTATTAGCACTTTCCCTAGATGATACGATTATTGAACTTAAGAATTCCATGGGACAAATACAATTGGAAATAGATAATAAGGAAAAGGAAAAATAAAATATAAGTGTAGAAAAAGAGAATTAGTTGGGTGGAGACATCAAAGTCTTATCTGAATAGGTAGAAATCTTGTAAATAATATATTTTGTTCACTTCAAAATAAAAAGATGTAGCTATAAACAACATCTTAATGAATTTATTTTGTCCACTTCAAAATAAAAAGATGTTGCCACTTTTTTCTCATTTGAAAGTGTTTCAATGATTAGAGAATGGAGATATTCTTTTAACAAGTTATTTACAAGAATTTCTATCTTTTTTGATAATAATTTCATGTCTCCACCCAACTGATTCTCTTTTTCTGCAATTAGATCTGATTTTTCCTTTTCCTTATCATAAATTTTCAATTACATTTGTTCAATGGAATTCTTGAGTTCAAAAAAATTGACTTAATTTGTACAACTCCACTTATAGAATCATCTCTCAGTTTCTTTTCTTGCACAAATTCATATGCAATACAAAACCTCTTCAGTATATCCATTTCTACATTACCATTTTCCCATTGCATATATTGCACATTCACCTTCCTCAACTTCTCAAGAACATGAAGAATCTCCTCAGTTAATACTCTACCCCTCCCTATCTCCCTCCTTCCCCCTATCTCCCTCACACACACAACCCCTCTCTACCTACCCCTCCTTGTCTCTAACCCTCTTTATACCTACCTCACCTACCGTACCTCTCTCTATCTCCCTTCTTGCATCTTTCTTTTGAAACACTTGAAAAGAAGTAGACCAAAGTGAATGAGATAGATAAGCATTGTAACTCTTTCTTTGTGTTTTCCAACACTGCAATTAATGTGAGCATTTTTTTGTTCTAATAAAATCAAAAAAGTGAAATGTCATTTTTACTATACCAAATAGATGTTCCAATCAACCTTACTTCTCTCTCTCTATATACAACCTTAATTCTTTGATGAAGGTTGTTTCACTACATCTACCATATCATCCTCCATCTATATAATATTAATCTATTCTTTTATTTCATTATGAACTACTACTTCCTCTTTCTTCAATTTCTTCATTGTAAGTTATTTCAACACTAGGGTATGTGTAGGATCATGATGGGCCAAAAGTGGCAATATGATGGGTATGTGGCTGATGACTTTTTTTAACCCAAAATTGATGAAATGGAAAGGGTTTTTAAAGGATATTCTCAACTTTCCACCAATATTTAAATTATAATTTAATTTGAAAGTAATGAGTAATTATTATTCATTTTCTATTCAAATTATGACCAAAGTCCTAATTGATAGGCTGATTGAAAAAAATCTATACTTTTCAAACAATATCATATTTTTTGAATCCAAAACATGTGTCACATTCTATGCTTTGCATACTATAGGATTAAAAAAATAAAAATTGAAATTCATGAATTTTTGACCAATGTAAGGTGGTCATACATACAAGTTTTATATTTTTAAAAGTTGTAATAAAAAATCATAATTAATTATTTACTTGGAAAAATTACAAAAAAATATGCATCACATCGGGACATGAGTCTCTACTTATATCTAAAATATTATAAAAAATATTATCATTTTATTGTGGTTAGGGTGGTTAGATAGACACCTACTTATTTTTTCCCTAAAATTTAAGTACTACTGCATTGAAATTTCAAATTTTCACCAAATAGATTTTGTTTTAAACAAACCTAGTAGTTTAGAAACTACATTCAATTTTTGTCTATGTGCAAGATCATCATCAAAGAAATAGGCCCTTAATGGCAAAAAATTGAGAAAAATCAGAGTTAGGCAACTTGACGTAAAATTGAATAAGTTATCTATATGATTTCAAAATATGTAAGAATAGAATTTGTAAAATTGAATGTAGTTTCTAAACTACTAGGTTTGTTTTAAAAATTCTATTTGGTGAAAATTTGAAATTTCAATGTAGTGGTACTTAAATTTTAGGGAAAAAATAAGTAGGTGTCTATCCACCTAACCACAATAAAATGATAATTGGTTTTATAGATTTTAGATATAAGTAGAGGACTCATGCCTGATGTGATGCATAATTTTGTAATTTTTTTCCAAGTAAATAATTAATTATGAAATTTTTATTATAATTTTTTTTAAATATAAAACTCATGGACCACCTTCACTTGGTCAAAAATTCATGAAATTATTCAATTTTATTTTTAATCCTATAGTATGTGAATCATAGAATGTGATGCATTTTTTGGATTAAAAATGTATTCATTTGAAAGCTATAGATGTTTTCAATTAGCCTATCAATTAGGACTTTAGTTATAATTTGAATAGAAAATGAATAATAATTACTTATTAAATTCAAAATAAAGCATAATTTATACTGGTGGAATGCTGAGAATCTCCTTTAAAAACCTTTTTTGTTTCATCAATTTTGTGTAAAAAGATAGTCGCCGGCCACATACCCATCATATTGCCAATTTTTGGCCCATCATGATCCTGCACATAACCTTCTACAAATTTTATTCTTACATAATTTTGAAATAATATAAGATAACTTATTCAAATTTTGATGTCAAGTTGCCTAACTCTTATTTTTCTAATTTTTTTTGCCACTTAAGGGCCTTTTTTCCCATGATGAGCTTGTACATACCCACAATCTTTATGTCTCTCTTTGGGTTAATCCATCATCATCATTGCATTAATCCATTAGGTTAAACCTTAAACCATAAACCATAAACCTAACATCTATCATCATTGCATTGATCCATTGCATGAAACTATAAATGATTAATGTTATCCATATTTACACTATAATTGATTAATTGAACAATTGAAGGCTCACTTTACCATGTAATTGATGCAATCATCATAATTAATCATTCAAAATTTTACTCAAATTTGTTTATAAAGCATGTGGATGAGAGTTTTAAATATTCAAATGCCTTATAAAAGCTATGAATTATTAAAGAAGAAAGTGATAGAGCAACTAGATTTTTTATAAATAGTGATTGTATTGATAAAGAACTAGTACAAAGGAGAAGTCTCTTTAGAAATATATGCAAGACTAAATATAAGTGTTATAAATTCAAAATTCAGTAGTAAATATATTTTAGCACTGGAAAAGATATGGATGATAAGTTATAATTGAGAATATTAGAATATCCAAGTCCATATAAAATTTCACAATTGTAGAAATAACATAAGGTACTAGTCAGTGAGTGAGGGAGGGAGAGATATATTTGAAAAGTAGTTATCACTAGATCATAATAGATAGAGGGAGAGATAGTTTTGAAAAGTAGTTATCTACCTCTCCCTCCCCCCCCGCTCTCTCTCTCTCTCAATATATTTCTCTTTATACCTCTCCCACCCTACCTTTGTATCTATATTTGCGTAAATATCTCTTTATTCATTGCACCTTACCTCTTTGTACCTACACCTCATTCCCTCCCTCATTCCCTCTCTCTCTCCCTCCCTCTCTCTCTCTATTCCTCCCTTCCTCTCTCTATCTGCACTCACTCTCTCCCTCTTGACCTACCTTTCCCTCAATCCATCCCACCCACCTCTCTTTCTACCTACCTCTCTACCCAAGTTCCCAACTTCCCCCCTCTATCTACTTTTATCTCCTCTTCCCTCTCTACTTTACCTATCTCTCATCACTCTCTACCTACCTATTCCTCTATTCCTTCAACCTTACCTCTCTTTACCTACCTCTCCATGTCTCTCCATCCCCCTATCCCTCTATCCCCCTATACCTCTCTCCACCTATGGGAAGAGGAAGGTTAGGAGGGATGGTGTGAGAGGAGCGATAGAGTAAAGTATAGAGGAATGCATTTGTTCCATGGAATTCTTAAGTTCAATATGGATTTTTATTTCATACATTATTTTTTACCAATATAGTCCATATTTTCATTATAAATGATTAATTGAATAAATTTAATAATGAATTGATGAAACTATAAAAGATTAATGTTATTGATATTTACACTATAATTGATTAATTAAACAATTGAAGAAAGATATTTTTTACCATGTAATTGATGCAATCATCATAATTAATCATTCATAATTTTCCTCAAATATTTTTATAAGGCATGTGGATGAGAGTTTGAAATATTTAAATTCCTTATAGAAGTGTGAATTATTAAAGAAGAAAGTGATAGAGCAACTAGAGTTTTTTAAAACAATGATGGTATTGATAAAGATCTAGTACAAAGGAGAGTTCTCTTTAGAAATATATACAAGAATAAATATAAATGAGATAAATTCATCATAAACAATGGCCAAAAATATAAATAGATAAATATTGGGAAAGTGGAGAGGGAAGGGTAGAGAGAAGTAGATAGAGGGGGGAAGTTGGGAAGGAGGGAGATGTAGGTAGAAAGAGAGGTGGGAAGAGATGGATTAAGGGAAAGGTAGAGAGAGAGGGAGAGGGTCAGTGGAAATAGAGATAGGGAGGTAGGGAGGTGTATGAAGAGAGGTAAGGGTGTGTGTGAGGTAGAGATGGAAGGAGTGAGATAGCGGGTGGTAGGGTGGGAGGGATAGAAGGACCCAAAATAGACTTATTAGGAGGGGGAGATGTGATGGTGGATTATGGGACATAGGCACCCGAATTGTATTTATAGCTTCAACAAGGGATAGGAATAATGTTTATGGATAGGGATAGGGATAATGTTTTTGAGCTGGTATAATGGAGGGAGATGGTGAAAAATGGTTTGGAAGAATGATAACACAATATATTGACTTAAGATATTCTTCCTTCTCTTGAGAAGTTGAAATGGAAAAGTAATATGAAGAAGTAGAACAAAGTGAATGTGATAGATAGTGTATTGAATGAAGAGATTATTCCCACTCTTGAGAAGTTGAGGAAGGTGCATGTGCAATATGTGCAATGGGAAAATGGCAATGTAGAAGTGGATAAAGTCAAGAGGTTTTGTATTGCATATGAATTTGTGCAAGTAAAGATTGTGAGGGATGATGCTATAAGTGGAGTTGAACAAGTGAACTCAAAGATTCTTCAACTTAAGAATTCCATGGAACAAATGCAATTGGAAATAGATGACAAAAAAAATGGAAAATCATATCTAAATGAAAAAAAAAAAGAGAATCAGTTGGGTGGAGACATGAAAATATTATCTAAAAATGTAAACAAGTCTTGAAAAGAATTTGTTAAAAGAAACATCTAAATTATCTAATTGTAAAGAAACTCAAAAATATGAGAAAAAAGTGGCTACAAAGTTACATAAAAGTATTCAAGATATTGAAAAATCTATCTAATAAAGGGATGTTTCTATTCTAAGGGTTGATGATAGAGCAACTAATCTAAAGATTCTAGTAAAAGATATGAAAAAATGTTAGAAGATCATGACAATGAATAGTAGGGGGTGTTAACAGTTAAGATCAATGGACATGAGGAAAAAATTGTGTTGCATGTTTTCCTCACTCTCTTTGTAGTCTTACCTCTCCCTCTATTCATCAACCTTACCTCTCTCTACCTACCTCTCTCCCTTATTTTAAGCTAATATGCATCTAAGAATGAAGAAAATGTTATACTAAATTCCAAATGCAACAATCTCTTATTACATAAGCCACAATCTCTCCTTCCCTCTTTTTGTACCTCCTTCTATCCCTCCCACCTTACCACTTCTTATCTCCCTCCTTCCCTCTCTCTCTCCCTCTCAAGTGTCTCTCTCTCACTCTCCATCTCCCTCTTAGGTATTTCTCTCTCTCCCTCTCAGGTCTCTCTATCTATCACAAGCTCCATCTTCATCTTAGGTCTCTATGTCTCTCACTCTCCATCTTCCTCTTAGGTCTCTCTCTCTCTCCCTCCATCCCCCCATTTCCCTCTCTTGTTTTCTCTCTCTCTCAGGTCTCTACCACTCCCTTTCTCTCTTAGGTCTCTCTCTCTATTCTCTCCCACTCCCTCTCTCTCAGGTCCTTTGGGATTTAAAACCTCTACTTCGATACCATGTGATGAAATTGTGACTAGAGAATATATTTAAGGATTATCCAACCATACAACCAATTACACAAACACTCATAGTAGAATTTGATGACATAATAAATTAATAATTTAAATATGAATTATTAATTCATATAATTGCATTCACTATCTTTTCTTAAGGGCTTACAACAAAAGACCTCATCCTTTAATGAATCACATACACAACCTTTATAGAGAATATAATCTTTTGAGTTGATATGTGATATAATACTCTTCACAATTTTCTACTAAACTTCACTAATATTAACAAAAAAATATCTTTTGGAGCTATTAAAAAATCACCTTTGGATTACCAATGATATTTATATAGAGAACAAATTCATTTTTTATTTAGACTATAAAGAATTTATGAGGCTGATCCTTGAGAGCTTAATACATGACAAAAATAGAATAATAATTTCACTACCATACCTTAATGGTAATCAAGAATAATAATAATTTTCAAATAGGGTGTATTGTACTATCCCTTGTCAATTATATCCTTATAAAAAAAAATTGGTTGTGTACACACCAAGAATACAATGAAATCCACCTTCAAATTTATAACAAATCTATGGTACAATAAAAATGGAATTTCACCACTTCATCTGATTGGAACAAAAAAATGCTTACATTATTTATACTGTTGGAAAACAAATTTTCCCTTCTCAATTATTTCCTTATGAAAAATGCTCACATTATTTCTAGTGTTGGAAAACACACTCTCTCTTGTCAATTATTTCCTTATGAAATATGCTCACATTATTGGAGTGTTGGAAAACACACTATCCCTCTTTAGATATTTCCTTATGAAAAGTTTTTTATTTGTACACACCGATAATGCAATGAAGTCCACCTTAAAATTTTAGTACAACTATTTGGTACAATAAAACTAGCATTTCACTTTTTGCATTTGATTGAAACAAAAAATGCTCACATTATTCGGAGTGTTGGAAAACATACTATCCCTTATCAATTATTTCCTTATGAAAAATGTTCACATTATTTCTAGTGTTGGAAAACACACTATCCCCTGTCATTTATTTCCTTATGAAAATATTTTTCTTTCATATGCACCAAGAATGTAATGAATTCCACATTCAAATTTTAGAAAAACTCTTTGGTGTAATAAAAATAACATTTCACTTCTTCATCTAATTGGAACAAAAAGATGCTCACATTATTGCAGTGTTAGAAAACACACTGTCCCTTATCATATTTTCTTATGAAATTTTTTTGATTCGTACACACCAAAAATGTAATGAAGTCCACCTTAAAAATTTTGAACAACTATTTGGTACAATAAAAAAGGAATTTCACTTGCTTCATTTGATTGGAACACAAAAATTCTCACATTAATTGCACTATTGGAAAACACACTATCCCTTGTCAATTATTTCGTTATGAAAAATGCTCACATTATTTTCAATGTTGGAAAACACACTGTCCCCTATCAATTATTTCCTTATGAAAGACGCTCGCATTATTGGAGTGTTGGAAAACACATTGTCCCTTTTCAAATATTTCCTTATGATTTTTTTAATTTTTACACACCAACAATATAATGATTGGAACACAAAAATGCTCACATTATTTGTAGTTTTGGAAAACACACTATCCCTTGTCAATTATTTCCTTATGAATTTGCAATGTTGGAAAAAACACTATCCCTTGTTAGTTATGTAATGAATTCCACCTTAAAATTTTAGAATAACTTTTTGGTTACACTAAAAATGACATTTCTAACTGTCCCTTGATAGGGGACAATGTCTTTTTCACTTTCTTTATATGATTGGAACAAAAAAATGCTCACATTATTTGCAATGTTGGAAAACACACTATCCTTTGTCAATTATTTCCTTATGAATTTGCAGTGTTGAAAAACATGCTGTCCCTTGTTAGTTATGTAATGAAGTCCACCTTCAAATTTTAGAATAAGATTGGAAATAACTAATAGGGGACAATTTGTTTCCCAACAGGGGACAATGTGTTTTCCAACAGCGGACAATGTGTTTTCAAACAAGGGACAAAAAAATACCCACATTATTTGTAGTGTTGGAAAACACATTGTCCCTTGTCAATTATTTCCTTATGAATTTGCAATGTTGGAAAAAAAATTGTCCTTTGTCAGTTATGTGATGAAGTCCCCCTTCAAATTCTAGAACAATATTGGAAATAACTAACAAGGGATAGTGTGCTTTCCAATAGGAAACAAACAAAATGCCTACATTATTTGTAGTATTGGAAAACACATTGTCCCTTGTCAATTATTTCCTTATGAATTTGCAGTGTTGGAAAACACATAGTCCCCTATGTAGGAAAAATGCTCTCATTGTTTGCAATATTTGAAAACACACTATCCCCTATGTAGGAAAAGTGGATAGAAGACAACATTAGAATGTAAGATGTCTAGAAATAACTAACAAGGGACATTGTGTTTTCCAACATTGGAAATAACTAACAAGGGATAGTGTGTTTTCCAACATTGGAAATAACTAACAAGGGACAGTGTGTTTTCCAACATTGGAAATAATTAATAGGGACCAGTGTGTTTTCCAACATTGGAAATAATTAATAAAGGACAATGCGTTTTCCAATATTGGAAATATGATTGGAACAAAAAATGCTCACATTGTTTGCAGGGTTGGAAAGCACATTGTGTGTATAGGGAAAGTGGACACATGACATCATTAGAATGTAAGATGTCTAGGGTGTGTGCAGGATCATCATGGAAAAGACAAGCCCTTAAGTGGCAAAAAATTCAGAAAAATCAGTATTAGGAAACTTAACATAAAAATATGAATAACTTATCTATATTATTTTTAAAATATGTAAGAATAGAATCTATAGAAAATTGAATCTAGTTTCTAAACTACTAGGTTTATTTTTTATTTTTTAAATCTATTTGGTCAAAATTTGAAATTTCAATGCAGTAGTACTTAAATTTTAGGGAAAAAATAAGAAGTAGGTGTCTATCTAACCACCCTAACCATAATAAAATGATGTGATGCATATTTTTTTACAATTTTTTCCCAAGTAAATAATTAATTATGAAGTTTTGATTTAATTTTAAAAAAATAAAATTGTATGTCCTGACCACCTTAACTTGGTCAAAACTTCATGATTTTTTTTTTTAATCCTATAGTATGTGAAGCATAGAATGTGACGCATGTTTTGGATTCAAAAAATGTGATACCGCTTGAAAGCTATAGATTTTTTTCAATCAGCCTATCGATCAGGACTTTAGTCATAATTCTAATAGAAAATGAATAATAATTATTTATTAAATTCAAATTAAAGCATAATTTATATTGGTGGAAAGCTGAGAATCTCCTCTAAAAACCCTTTTTCTTTCATCAATTTTGGGTAGAAAAACTTTTGTTAGCCACATACCCTACAAATACCCATAATATTACCACTTTTTGGCCCATCATGATCCTACACATACCCTCTAGAAATAACTAATAGGGGATAGTTTGTTTTCCAGCATTAGAAATAAAAAATAGGGGATAGTGTTTTTTCCACTCTCCAACATTCGAAATAACTCACAGGGGATAGTGTGTTTTCCAACATTACAAATAACTAATAGGGGAAGTGTTTTTTTCACTTATGATTGCAACAAAAAAATGCTCACATTGTTTGGAGTGTTGGAAAAAGCACTATCCCTATGTAGGAAAAGTGGACAAGGGACATCATTAGAATGTAAGATAGGGAAAACTTTAAGAAATCCCCCCCTTGGTGAAGGTGTAAAATCTTGCCAAATCTTGTATACTTCCTAATAAAAATATTAATTTTAGTGGCAATTTTTTTCAGTTTTCATAAAAAAAAAAAGTCCATTGGAGAATCTTTTCTAATTGCTAGTAGTCTATGGAAAATCCTAACAAAATGAATTTTGTTTAAAACCACTAAAAAAATTTCATTGGTGATAAAAATCTATTTTCAAACCAATAAAATATTTTGATTGACAAATTAAATCTATTTTCAAACTAGAAAATATAATTTTGTTGACAATTACAACTTTTTTTCAAACTAAAAAATAAAATTTATTGGCGAATTAAACCTATATTCAAATGATTAAGAACTTTTTTTGGCAATTTAAACATAATATCAAACTAATAAAAAAAATGCAGCAGTGAAGTGTTAGTGCAAATTTTCCTAACCTTATTTGCAAGTCTTTCTTGGTTGTCTTTGTAGTCGGTGGGTCGAAGGTTTTGAAAACTTTAAAACTTTAGACTTTGGTTCTAAGGTTCCATGTTTTATAGGCCACACGACATTATGGACCATGACCGTTCGATGAATTTTCGATGGACAGTTGTAGTTGCATTCTAGAAGTATATCTCTCAAGCACTAGTTGAATTTTTGATGGACCGTTAGATTTTCAAAAATCAATGTTTGAGATTTTATTAATTATTTGTTGGTTGGTCATCCTACTCTTGTTTACCATTTAATATTTGCCTATGTTAGACCAAAATATTTTATGAAAAATAATTAAATATCAACTCTTTAATTCTGACGGTCGAGTCTCGTCAACCTAGCAATGTCCCCATTTTAAATTATGCACGTGCAAAGTTTGTTTTAAAAGAGGGACCATTCAATGAATTTTTGATGAACGGCTATAGATGCATTCTAGAGGTAAATCCTTTAAGTACTAGACTTGTGAACTAAAACCTTCAGAATAACAGTAGAACTGTTACATTTTTAGAAATCAATGGTTGAGATTGATAATCATTAAGGTAAAATGAGACATTTAATTCTCTTTTCAATGCATCAAAGTACTCTACCTTTCATTTATTCTATTGAAATTCTCAATTTGGTTGTGGTACTGGGTGGTGGTGCGGATTAATACCATATAAATAGGAAGAGTTCTTAATTGGATAGGTATATATTGAAAAATGCATGATGTACTGTAGAATCATAGATGATGATGTCAATAATCCATTGATTTTGACAATCAACAGATTGAGTGGCACTATCAATTTTGACAATCAACAACTTGTCAGCTTGAGCTATAGTTTGCAACTTTGCATGTAGCCAGCTTGAGGTACCAATTAATTTGGATTTTTGGTTTGCACAAATCACAATTATACACAACCTTAGAGCTCACATGTGACATGTGTGAGGTGTACAAGGTACCAGGCTGGTAGTGGCACTTTTGGTGGAAATTTTGGCCCATAAATAAGGATAGCAAGTACAACTAAAATCATTCGTTTAATTGTCATAAGGGTTTTCATTTTGTAGGGTTAATAATTTCATAAGGATTCAAGAAGGAGATGATGCGGTATTATTGGGGATGCTCTAAATTCTCCTACCTCCAGTTATGTAGTTATAGAGTAAAATATCAATTTCCTTCAAGTTTAGAAAGGGTGGAATTGGAAAGAAGTCGATTTGGTTCACATAACTTCTTAGACAGGTTTTGAACAAGGATGAGGAGCTCTGATGGAGATAAATGTTATCCTAGTGCATGGAAGTTGGAAATAGAAGATGGGAGCAGTTTTACTACCTCTCATCATTTACATGATTTTGATTCTCAAAGGTGATAAGTGCATTTTGGATTTTCACAACTCTCGATTCTAAAGTATGGCCTCCCAGGCAAGCCCCATGCATTTATTTTAAGTGTTCATCTTTTGCATGGGAGCAATTTTACAACCCTTCATCTTTTGCATGAGTCTGGTTCTGAAAGGGGATAAGTACATTTTGTATCTTCACAGCTCCCATTTCCCCAGTTTGATTTCGCCTCCTTTCCCCATGCATTTATTTTTATAGACCATGACTGACTCGACAAGTCCCATGTGTTTATTTTTAGAGATCATGGTTGACACAACAAGTTTAATTTATTTTTAGAGATACATGTATCACATTTACATTTTCAAATTTTCACCAACAGTCCATCAGAAGCTTGGTTCTTGTGCTTACATTTGTATTTGTACTATGTAATAATGTGACATTGTAATTCAGTTATAATAAAATAAATGGTTGTGCTATTAATGTGACATTGTAATTCATGTTATGAAGTCTTTTGAAAGTTAGGTGATATTAATGGTTGTGCAATGTGCTATTAATGGGACATTGTAATTCATTTTATTAAAGCCTTTGAAATGTTAAATTTCTAGCCCCTTGGCATTGATGTCAATCCTAGAGAATTAAACTTTAAAGAAAATTTAAAACACATGTTTTAAAGAAAATTTAAAACACATGTTTTAAAGAAAATTTAAAACACATGTTTTATGTTTATTATTTATATCATAAATTACTCAACTATTCGATGACCATTTGATGTATAGTTGTAGTTGCATTCTAGAATCGACATTGATTGAGATGGTTGGAAAATTGAGATGTATTAAAGACACACATCTCATGTAGATGTTCGAAAGTGGGTGGTTGTCTAGAAGCCAGTGAACCAGAGAAACAATGGAGGCTAGTTTAACCTTGACATCATAGAGGAAGTTGGACCCTTTCATTGGCAAAGCATTTGTGAAGTGTCTATGGGGTTTATTTTTGTTCAAGGATGTGCAGGTGGCGCAAGTAATTCAAATTATTTTTGGTAATGGCTTTGAAAATTTAAAGCATAGATACAAGACTAATATGGATATTTATTCATTGGTCATGGCTTGGGATTTGGACATAGGAGAGCTAGTGGATGTAGTGAGGAAAGTCATGAAAACTCTAGTTCACAAAGATTTTTGAGAGGATATGGAAGGAATTCTAAAATGGGCAATACTAGGAGTGGGGCTTGTTAAGGTTGAAGGCATGGATGGTGGAGGCCTAGAGCTCACAAATTTAAATCATCTCTTTATCAGGTGGCTAGAAGGACATACCAAAGATCTATGGTGAGAAGGTGTGGAGCGCAGGTGGAAAGCACTAAAAATCTGCACTGAGCTAATGGAGGTGGAGGAGGTCATAGAGAATCTCAAATACATCACCAGAGCAAAGATGCATTAAAAGAAGGGTTTGCATCCAAGGAAGAAGATGGAGCTATTAATGGAGATAGAGCCATTGGAGATGGGTAATTCATTGAAGGCATTTGATTAGTACAAGTTTTTTTAAAAAATAGACTAATGTACTAAATCTAGTCTATTATTTTGTTTTTTGGGGGTTATTCCTGGATTTTCGTTGTAATTGTAAAACACCTTAGGGCGTTAACAATGGTTGGAGGGGTAGATTTTAGGTAGGTATAATTAGGGATATTTTGATATGTTGGAAATGGAAACTATGTTGGTTAATCAGGTTTTCTGGTATATTTTATAGCATTAGTTTAGAATTGGAATAATTCTTTCTAAAGTATATTTCAATCACTTCACAAATGCACTGTCCTTGTGACCTTTCCTATCTTAATTCACCAAAGTCAAGGTTTTGATGCTTTTCCTAACCTTAGTTGCAAGTCTTCTTGGTCATCTATGTAGTCAGTGGGTCAAACATTTTGACAACTTTGAAACTTCAGACTTTTGTTCTAAGGTTCCAAGTTTTAATGACTAGATGCAACATTATGGACCACTATAATTTGATGAATTTTCGATGGATGACTATAGTTTCATTATGAAAGTATATGATCTGTCAAGAAATAGATTTGAAAGTTGAAACCTCAAGAATTACACTAGAACCATTTGATGTGAACATGTGGGGAGATCAACGCTCATCACCTTGGTAATGAAGCCGATGGGTTAGATTTTGGCAATGAGCAATAGAAGAACTTAAGTGGCAGAAATATGCACGTGTAGAAAGTTGGTTTTAAAAGAGGGACCACCTAGGAAGAACATAGGACCAAGGCTTAAAAACTTAAGAACATTTTACCCAAAGGATGTAAAGGAAAATTAATATAACCACGACCATTTGATGAACTTTTGATGGATGGTTGTAGTTACATTCCGGAAGTAAATCTATGAAGTAGTAGACTTGCGAATTGAAGCCTCTAGAATAACACTAGAACTGTTTATGTTAGATGCAAATACGTGGCAAGATCAAGGCTCATTTCTCTCTTTTTAATGCCTCGATGTATTACATTTCATTTAATTGAAATTCTCAATATTTTAGTTGTGAACATCTTAAGTGATTGATTGGACAACTCATAGCTTTATTGAAACAATATTTGTAATGATTTCATATCATTTGAGTGGCACTGGTAGTGCTGACTAGAATATGGGGATTTTAATAGCTTGTCAAATTGAGGTACAATTTTTATGTAGCTAGATGTTAATCAAATTAAAGATTTTAATTTTTAATTGTACATGTAAGGCTTAAGACACACGAATTGACTAAGTTAGTTTTTTAGTTTACGTAAATCAATCTGATAGCTACACTAGTGGCCCACAAATTATTAAATAGGGTTAGTAATACTGATATTAATAATGTGACATTGTAATTCAGTTGTAATTAAATAAATGGTTATAAATTTGTAGTAAAGAGAAATTAAGTATTATATATTTATGAAATAATTGCATGCAGATTTACAAGTAAAACATAAAGCAATACAAATGAAAATAGAAAGTTTCCATCAAAGAGTTATTTTCTAAGTTCTATGGGTATGAATCTATTCAAATCCATTTTTTTCCTTTGATAAATTCAGTATATCCATTTATGAAATAATTGCATAAAAAGGTTAGAGGTTTCAAAAACATTGAAACTTCAGACTTTGGTTTGGAGGTTCCAAGTTTCAGTGACCATGTGACTTGATGGACTTATCTTTCCTTTCAAAGACATCATCGTCTGACATCTCATTGAACGCTATGTATGGAATAAACTTAAGTTGTCTTTTCAGGAATTTCAAAAACCATGTAGGTTTAAAGGCTATCTTTTTGAGGTATGAAATTGAATGCCGCATTTAAAGCACATTCTATCAAAAATAACAAAATACGTGGGTGGAAAATTTTTCCTCAACAATTTAGCCTACATTCTCATTTTAGTCGATATTCATTGCATGTCTTGTCATTTTGATGAGGGTGCAACCCGAGACTTAGAAAATAACCCACAAACAAGAGAATAATTTTATATTTAGAAAATAGAGCTTCTTACATGTAGAGGATCTCAAATCCCCAAGTTCTACAACACATGCAAGTTACAGAAAGCTATGGAATCACCCTTTTGCAATATGCGAGCTTGTCCCCCAAAAAGCTACCCAAAAATTAGAAACCCACCCATAAATAGAGCTCCTCTTTAGTTTGGAGCCAAAAAAACATTCAAATTTGAGTTTAGGCAGTTTGGGACCAAAAATTTACAACATGAAGTCCAAATTTTGAAAGAGCATTTGCAATTGTATCTTCTAGAAAGTGCGCCAACTTCCCGGGGCCATAACTTTTGATCTGGGACTCTGATTCATGAACTGTTTGAACCGTTGGAAAGGTCACAAAGTCAACAACGCACCCAAAATCAGCTATGCTTATTTTGGAAAGTTTTGGGGCCAATCCAGGAACACAAAGTGCCTCAAATCTAACTCAAAAGATTTTCATGTGCAAATCTGGGAAACTAAATCTGCAATATCTTTCCACCCATGAATAGAAAATAAAAACCGTAAATTGGGAATTTCATTAGGATGAAAAGTGTATCCAAAAATGTAAAAACATCTAAAAATTGAGAAACTTAAAATTTAACTATTTTTGGGCGATGCAAGATTGCCCTTACACCACTTGATGCTCCTACATCAGACACCCAGGGTAATTTGAGAAGTGACCCTGTCACGTCTTAGATGGTGGAGAAAAGACCCAAATGGTCAACCTCTGCCTTAGGCAACCAGGATGAATGTTTAACAGGCCTTGCTTTCGATTTCACCAGATATTCTTCATACTACCTATTCTTGGTACTCCTTCCCACACAACTATCCAGGATTTCTTCAATCTCCTCCTTTTCTGAAGTAGGTGTTGGAATCCCACACTGTCCCATCATTGGTACTTCCTCTGCACCACCTTCATGATACTCTATCAAATCTAAAATGTTGAACACAGGGGAAATATTGAATCCATCTGGCAACTCTACCTCATATGTATTCCCTGAATCATGCCTCTTCAAAATTGTATAGGGAACAAACTTCTTCATCTTCAATTTGTTATATGTTCCCACTTGAAACCTTTCTTTCCTCAAGTGGACCATCACTTCATCACCAATCTAAAACTCCTTATACCTCCTCTTCTGATCTGCCTTAGCCTTATACTACATATTCATCTTGTTAATATGTTCTCTTACCTTCTCATGTATGTCCTTGATGTGTTCTGCAAAATCTTCGGCTTCAACACTTATTTTCTTCTCTTGGTCCATCTTCCTCAATTCTGGAGCTGTTTGGGGCTACCTCCATACACAATCTGGAATGGTGATCTACCAGTGCTTCTGTTGACAGAATTGTTGTAAGAAAATTCTGCCTGGGGTAAGATCAAGTCCCATCCCTTGGGTTTATCTCTACCAAACATCTCAGTAGGTTACCCAGACTCCTGTTAACAACCTCTATCTGCCCATCTGTTTGTGGATGGTGTGCAGAACTGAACTTCAACTCTGTCTTCAGCTTCTTCCACAAGGTCCTCCAAAAGTACCCCCACAAATTTGGTGTCACAATCTGAAACAATACTCTTTGGCAGACCATGGCCTCACCACCTCTTTGAAGAACAAGTCAGCAATGTGGACTGCATCATGGGTCTTCTGACATGGAATGAAATGTGCCATCTTTGAAAACCTATCAACCACCACAAAGACTGAATCATTCCCACATTGTGTCCTTGGCAAACCAAGAACAAATTCCATACTTATATCCTCCCATGGCCTCTCTCAGTACAAGTAAGGGCTGATATAAGCATGTATTTTGGCTCACTCCTTTAGCCATCCGACATACCCTAAAGCTTTGTACAAACTTCTTCACATCTTGTGACAACTAAGGCCAATAATAATGCTCACTGATAATGGAAATGGTCTTATCCTGACCAAAATGTCCTGCCATTCCTTCACTATGCTTCTCCTTTATCAGGTTCTCCCTCATGGAACTCGTCGGGATACACAATTTACTTCCCTTAGATAACATGCCATCTTTGATTATGAAATCCAGCCACCTCGTCCTGTCCACTCTAACAGGTTCCTTGCAAACTTTCCAAGCTTAAAATTAGTATCTTCTACATGTTGTCTTGAGTTCATTGAATCAACCACTTCAAATGCATCTTTGTCATCAATGTATGCCTCCTACTTGAGGCATCTAAAACCCTATTTGACTTCCCACTCCTATGTTTCAAAACAAAGGTATAACTCTGCAAAAACTCTACCCATTTCATATGCCTCTAATTTAATTTTCGCTGACTATTTAGGTACTGCAAGGCCTGATGATCAGTATATAGAACAAATTCCTTTGGCAACAAATAATGTCTACATTTCTTTAATGCTTGAACTATTGCATAAAATTCATGATCATATACAAAATACTTTCTCTTGGCATCATTTAGAATTTCACTAAAATAGGCAATGGGCTTACCTTCTTGGCTCAACCATCCCAATGGCACAGCCTCTTTGGCATCCTCAATCCACAAACACCTTGTTGGAAATCTGTTGGGAGGGCTGGGAATAGGTTGCTGTCACTTTCTGCTTCAACAGTTCAAAATTTTTTGCCGCTCCAGTGCTCCACTTGAATTCTTTTCTATCCCTTCTCATTGTTTCAGTCAGGGGTCCACAAATACTACTGAAGTTTCTAATGAACTTTCTATAAAAACTAGCCAAACCATGGAA
>VDFB02376305.1:0-42691 GCA_007258455.2 Sequoia sempervirens | reverse complement strand
ATCTAGTTAAAAAAAAATTTAAAAAATAATGAAAAAAGAATTGAAACATGCACATGCACACATACATGCACATCATCTGATATCAGATGACCTAAGTCCTCTAAAACAGTCGCCTCCACCATATGCACCAAACGATCAAGCAATGAATCAATATCTGCATCCATCTGATCTATCCCATGTTGTGCCATAAATGATGAATGTAGAGGACTATGAAGGTGAGATGGCATTGGTGATGATGAACCAGAACCAATCAACATATTAGTAAAACCCATAGTCTGTGTAACTGCCGTATGAACTGTAGGTGGATCCTGATGTGCACTAGTGCTTGGATGAGAGTGTTGGGATCTTGGAACTGAATGACCTCTACATCTCAAATTATCTCTAACATTCTCTATACCGGTCCCATTTTCTAATGCAATTTGGGCATATGCCTCCAACAAGTCCTCAGCCAAACAATGCAAAGTCATGCGTGACATATCTCCTATAAGTGCATCAAGCTGTGTAGGAGTAGGGATGCCAGCCACTGTAAAAGGATCCATGGTGGTCCACTGTCCTAAAAATGGTGTGGATCGGGAATGTCTAGATATCAAATACTGACCTACATGATCATCAGATATCCTAGTGGTGGCAGCCGCAATGTCACCTACAGTGTCAATTGCTTCCTTTTCGGAGCAACGACAACCTCATCTACTATGGGGGCTAAGCTGGGGTGAGAGTAGGAGACCTGTCACCAACCAATACCCTAAACCTGGAGGTGATCTATCGCTCGATGGTGAGGTGGACCCTGCTCGGCAATCCTACCATGCCCGACCAACATATGGTGGAATGTCCATGTAGTTAGCTTTGAGGCCCAAATGGACCTCGGCATATAATTGCTAAACAAAATACAATGGAATATGGTCATTGTTTGGGTATAGACCATGTGCTGCGAGAAATCGTGGGTAGATCAATGAGGCCATAGCATGATCGACACATCTGGTGACCTGGTATCCCCTAACCTTAAACACATTTTGATAAAATGGAAAACAAGTGGCTTTTATCATTTCTTTGGTGACACTATTTTGTATTTGTTTAAGGGGAACATCACCATGTACTTCTTCCCGCATGCGGGAAAGAATAGTAGTCACTCTATCTTGGGAATATGCACTAGTCCTCTCAAGTTCATATTTTAGTTTTTCTAGACTATGCAATATTAACATGCATGGTTCACTATATATCCCCAGGTTTACACCCTGTGCTAATGAATCTCTCAATTTTTTTTTATCTCATTACTAGTATTTGCAAACAAAGAATCTGGCACAGGTGGAACATGATCTACATTTTCCATGTTATATATATATATATATATAGTACACCTAAAAAAGCAATGAGACATTGGTAAATAATATATCTAGATAAAGAGAATACAAATATAAAATAGAACTTGTAATAATTCATCTACTCATCAATAATATTTTCATACTATTAACAATTTAAAAATAATTGGAAGACAACTATAATCTATAACATAGCATCCTTAAATGGTTCAAATTTTAAATGAAACGATGAAAGAAAGAATAAGAATACAAAGATTAAAGTATAAAATTATTTGAAAATAATTGGGGATAAAAATATTTAATCTAATAGTTGTTAACATAAATGAACTTCAATTATATAGCCAAGAACATCAAAAATTATAGATTGGAAAGCAAAATAAATATCTCATATTAAGAATCAAATCTAATAAAGTTTGACTTCATTGCATACTTGTTATAAATATCTCACTAATCCAACCATACATATTATATATGTTAAAAATATATATAATTGTTATGCCCATAATTTTTCACTATATCTTGGTGTGGATCTCCTTCAACTAGATCAATTAAAAATTATTTGTAATGTTGGAGGAAAATAGATTTAATATCATTAGAGTTGTCATGTAACTACCTCTCTTGATCAACGATAGATATTATCCACTCTTGAGAATGTAAATATGTTCAAGAAACTAAAAAATAATTTGTATCCCTTATATCCTTTCATCCAATGTAGCCTATCTCTTAATTGAGATCCTCTACCACAATTAAGTTCAAATCTTCTAAGTTTTATTTCAACTATTTAGCAACCACTCATTGTAGAAAATTTATTAGTAAGTGCTAAACCCAAAACAAGTTTTTTTTTCCTATTTGGATCCATTTTTTTTTTCCATTCTAGATCTCTTTCTAGCCATATTCTTATTGTAAGATCATAGTAAGGTAGTGCAATAGATTTAAATGCATCCATTCCAAGACCATTGGGAGGTGATTATACAATATGAACCAAGTATTAATTTCTGATGTTAATTATTGAAAGAAGATGAAGGTCCTTATTTACCCTTTAATGAAATACCATAATTATTTTGATCAATGAATTGACTGAATTATTTTCAATTTTTATATAATTTGATTAAATATGTTAAATAATTTGATTGATATATAAACTAATTTATCATAATTTTCATTGAATTATCTAGGAATAATAGATTTACTTGGATTTATTTTAATTTATTTCAATATTTGTGAGAGAATGATTCATTTAAATATTTGGTTAATTTATTCTACTCGAGTAACAATGGAGGCCGATTTGATCAATAGGAGAGCATTCATCCCATCCCAAAAAGGGAGTACATTTAGAGTTTGGGACTTTTTTTTCAAAATGCTGAAGAAAATTTTCAAGATTGATTGCTGGCGTGTGGAGTTAGTAATTTGGGTGACCGTAGGTGACCAAATTCTATATGAAACTCTCTAGTTAATGTCTCTCTCTTAGGTAGTGTCTTTATTTTTGTTTAATGCTATGGATCTTCTTCAAAATTATGGTTTAGTTGCTTAGTTTGTAGTGGATTATGTTTTATAAGTTCTTTTTGGACCATTCCCTAAACAATGCCATTCAGGATGATGACTTACATAATGAAAAATATTTTGTTGGGTGTTTGTTTAGACACAAAGTTTTAAAGGAAAACTCTAGTTTCCTTTGTGTTTGAATTTCTTTGAAATGAACCTTGCAAGAATGGGATGAATCTTTAGTGGAAAATACAATCAATGGACATAAAATAGAATTGGGCGCTCTATTGTATGGAGAAACAATGGAGGCACATAAGGAAATGTTGTTTCTCCTCACTCATGTCCCTCACCCTCTGCTAGTTTTTGCTATATATATGTAATATATGGGCACTCAAAAAATATGTAATATGTCTTCTTTTTAGGTTTTTTTCATTTATGGTAGGTTTTCTTAATCAATTTTGTCTATATATGATTGCTACAATCCTATTTGATGGGTCTCTTGGTTTTGTCCCTACACCTTCATGATTTGTGGGTTGACATGCCCTTCTCTATTTTGTACTTTACTATGGAAATTTTTACAATAAATATTTTAATTAGTTTAGGCCTTGATCGTTTTAGGTCTAAAAAGAAAAATTAATTTGATTTTGATAAAGTGTAGGAATTAAGGTATCATGAATTTTGTTAATAAGTGGATGTTAGGTGTTTGGGTGGGGACCATGGTATGGATATGAGTGTATGTGAGATTTAGTGTCTACAAAATCCAAAGGTAAATCAAAATATTATAAACATAAAACTTTTTTTGGAAGGATAATATAAAACCAAATCTAAACACAATATAAACATTGTAATCACAACCATACGTACTATATATATGAGATTGCATACAACCATGTGTAAAATTTACAACCATGTAAAATTTATTCATATGTTGTTTATTAAGAAAAAATGTCATAAATTATATTTCTAGAAATAAAAAGGACTACAAATATGGAGGGAAAAAATTAAATAATCTCAACATAGCAAGGATTTTACAAAGTGATAGATAATTTTCTCAAAAGAAAAAGGATGTGTTGTGCACAAGACAACAAACCACTTTTTCATGTTTTTTGATGTCTAAATATTTACTTTCCATACATGTTTGTGAATACCACATAAATTGAGATGCACGATTATTTTAAAATCTTCACATGCATCTTAAAGTGGAAAAAAATGTAATGATAAAATTTGCATATCCATATTATTCCTATTGTATTTTTTGCCTCATTTTGAAATATATATATATATATATGGTGCAATATTGTGCAAAGTGGTAATAATTCCCCTAGAGTTTATGACCTATTATATAGACATAAATCAAACACTTGAACTCCATTTTTTCCTTACACACATCTTATCAAAGCATTTTTTTGACACATATCCACATATCCACACATCTACTTTTCCTAATGAATCTTATGTGTATGTCTGATGGTGGCATGTGGAAGGATAAATATGGCTATTGAAAACTTTACCATTATCTTGACAACTAATTATGGCTATATGATTATCTTATTGTAATGAACCTAAGTTCATTCGATAGATATTAGTGAATTTGAATTAGGAATCATGGATTGTGCTTTATTATACACATTTTACGTTTAAAAATATGGGTCTAATTTTTGCGATATTGAAAGTCAGTTAAATTTCTTCAATAGTATATCCAAGGTATAGGGATATATTAGTGGTAAGAGTAGTGTAGGATAAAAAGGAGAATGTATAAAGAGGGGAAGGTCTAGAAAGGTAATGACATGGTAATGGAAGGAGAAGTTACACTATAAGGTTGGATTTTCATAGGATAAGGAGGAATGGTATGAAGAACATATCTGTATAGGATAGTGCTAGTAGTAACAATGGTGTGAACATATATAAAAGGATGGGAGATAAGAAAAATACTAGTGGAGAGAATGGCAGTAGGACATGGGTGGTGGATCCCATGGAAGTGGTAACTATAGTATGATAGGAGGAATCATTATAAGAGGATGAAGGGTAGATGGATGCATAGAGGGTACAACATTATTAAAATCCATTAAGAGTGGTAATATTATGAATAGTATTAATTCCCTAAGGATAGCCACCTAATACATTATATAAATTACTATCCAATGAGTGAGGATATTTAGGGTGGAGAGGTGCATCAATATGTAATTATCAATTTAGGAAAATATCTTGTTTACCAACATATGTATCTAAATCATAGTCTGAAGTGGTCATTACTTTTCATCTTCTTTAATGTGACTCTTTATATGGTTGTCATTAGCTATTATATGAAAAAATGATTCAATTGTCATTTTATTTGCTAGTCATATTAGAGTTAAGATGAAAAATCCATAAAACAAGATTTTAAAGGATATTAATTTAACTAGATAAAAGATCAAGGAAAACACTCTCAAACATGCAATATACCCCAATTGCTTAGACAATCCATATTTCCCAATAATGTGTGCAATTAAAAACTAATAACATGTAATGAATGGATGTGGTGATAATAATTAAATAATCCTAATTGAACTAGGGTTGTCTTTTTATATATTTAAAAAGTTGTAAGAGAATTGTATGAAATTGTAAGATGGGAATTACTTAAGAAATTTTATATGACACATAAGAGAATAAAAAAGGGGGGTTACACTAGAATATTGATTAGAATTATGAAAATCATCAAGCTCATCTTAAATAATGGGTTTGAATATGTCAAAAATGGAGTGTCGGTTATGAGGAGGAGGATTTGAATTTTTTTGACAATATGTAAAGCATTTGCTAAATACATCCTATAAACCAAGTCAAAGAATATGATGTTGAAATTTGTGCCAAATTTGGTGCCATTTTTAGGTCATTATTTTGGCTCATGGCTTTGGTTAAACCACACTTTCTTTATGGTTTAAATTTTTTCTATTTATGGGTGCTTGAGATGGAGAAAGTATAATGATTTTGTAGGTATCATCATGCTACTAGAAATTACTCCATATTCACATGTTTATGATACTACTATAAGGGTATGCACATGAATATTTTATTGTAAATGATATTATTATCAAATAATACAATTGGTTCATGTTTTTGGTTGTGGGATTTTTCTTCCAAGAGGATTTTCCCACATGTACATAATTATGTTATAAATTTATAATTTATACATTTTTCTTGTAACTAAAGTTAAATATATTTATCCATAGCTTTGATTGTTGAAATGGGAAGGCATATTTCATTTACACAAGACAAAAATGTATGCAAAATGTGGAAGCAAAATACTGTATGTTGAAAATGCTTTAAACACTTTCAAACAAATGCAATTTGAATTCAACAAAATTGAAAAACTTTGCATTTAGGGTTTCGAAATTAAACAAATAGATGCATTTTGAACTCTACAAAAATTGAATTTTAAATACCTAGTGCTCGATAGTGCTCGATATGCAAACCGGAATAATGAACTTTGGAGAGACGAACTTAAATTTTCTTTCACCAGAAAGAAAAACTCTATTTGGTTGCCGTCACTCTCTCGGTTCGCCGCACGCACCAGGGAAAGTGACTGGTAAAATTAGAAAGTAAAAGTGATAGTTGAAAATGAGAGAATTTTTGGTTTTTGTCATATTTAAGGGGTTCGGTCGAACCTATGTTCGACCGAACCCATTTAAATATGATTTTTTTTATTTAGGTTATATGGGTTCAGTCGAACCAGGGGTTCGACCGAACATATGTGTTTGGTTGAACCCCTTATGAGGTTTGGTCGAACCATTGGGTTTTACTGAACCCATTATATATGGTGAAAAGGAAAATAGTGAAATTTCCTTCCTCTTATAAATAGTAAACCACTATTCTAAAGCCACCCTAAGGGAGTGGGATGCTACTTTGGGGTGAGCATTTAATTTCTTTTTAATTCAGATTTCAAAAAGTTTTTTAAAAAAAGGAGAGAGGGAGAGTTGGAAGGCTGCATGGAAGTAAGGTGGAGATGAGGACAACATCATTGAAGTTTTGAGAGTAGATTTTCAAATCTTGCAGGAAGAAAAGATGAAGAATGAGTTTGGGGAAAATTGAGAGAGAATAGCCATGGAGAGCCAAGCTTTGTAAAAATTATTTTGTTGATCATATTATGGAATAAATATTGTAGTTGTTTCAACATGATTGCACATCATTTTTAGATTTGAATGTAGTTGATTTTCTTTGTTTAACCTCTGTGTTTTGTGAGTTTTTGGATGCGTATGTGTTTTTGTTTGCATCAACCTTCATACTTTGCAACAACAAACCCCTTAGACTAATTTCTCAAATATCAACTAGTTTAACTCTATGTTTAAAAACAATCTATTTCTAGACATTTAGTTGAATTAGTACACATGCTTTTTGGAAAAGTTTACCTTGAAGTCACAAGGATACTCTTAAGATTTACAAGTTCATAAGCATCATCATAAAAAACACATCAATTAAACTTGAGTCTAGGTTATTGTAAATTTTTTTTGAAAGTTTCATGTCATTCATGTCTTCATAACATCATACCATTGGTCCAAAATCTATTAGGGGGTCTTTGTTAGAGAAATTTGAATCAACCAAGGAATTCAAACAATACCAATCACAACACACAAATCCTATGGTTGATACACATGTTATGGTTACAAGAACATCACAACACAAGAAAAATATGGAGTTAAACCCTAGTGGTTCAAACATACCCATCACAACAAGTGTTAGTGAACCTACCTTTGGGATGCTTGATTTCAATCCTAGAGGATTTTCCACTCCACCAAAAAATCCACCACCATTTCACTCATCACAAGAAACAAACATTCAAATAGATGATATTGTGGACAAACCTCATAAATTTACCATCGAAGAGTTACTTGAAATGCAACAAAACCCTAGGGTTCATGAAATCATTAACACAATGTTGAGCTTAAATCCTACTCAATATACGCTCACACTTACACAAGGAACAAAACTGATGAAAATTATCATGAAAGAGGTGAATTAATTAAATAATATAGATTATTCAACTAATAGAGAAAAATGGTGAATTTAATTAAACAATCAAGATTATTTAATTAAATAGATGAACATGGTGTTAGTAAATCAAATCAAATGCATAATATTGATCAAGAGAATTTTAAGTGTTTATAGATATTGATCAACACATTGCAAGAAATTTAATAAATTTATATCATTATTAAAACCTGCCAATTTTTGATATTATCTAGGATTGATGGCCTTATTTAAACCTCAAATTTTGATATCCCAACAATTGTAATATCATCAAGTCTCAATGCAATGTTTTCCAACAAGTTAGCCATTGTATTTTTTCTCTTTCTACCCAATCAATGGAAAATGCATCAAACAACTCTATAGTATCCCAGACCTTAGCTTTGTATTTGATCTGTTAAGATCTATAATGGTTACTAAGCAAATTATGTTAACCTATACAAATCAGTAATCAACATCTTAAACTTAATTCAAAGTTCATTTAAAAGAAATTAAATGACTAAAATAATGGAAATAGGAGATCATAGATATAAGAGAAGACAAGAGACAACAAATTGATAATGGAGTTCACCCAAATGGGCTACATCTCTGGTTCCCTCTCCAATGAGTGACCAATCCTTTGTAATGTTCCAAATGAAAAAAGGTACATCATATTGGTCCTTCAACTTGCATATACAAGCCTCCACATAGTCCTCTATGAAGTCTTCAAGTATTCCTTTCTCCTATTTGTTTACAAGAGTTAGGCTTCAAAAAAACCTTTCAAAACTCCTAACGTGAGAAAAAAATACAACTTCGACAATAACTCTACACTATAATAGCCATAATCTCCATATTTTCCTCGATGGAATACAATTTTTCAGTTTATATAGGGGTCTCGGGTTCAAACCCAAGCCCCTATTATTTTTTCCTTGCAAATTTTAATATATCAAAACCAATTTTACATATCCTATATTGGGCATCCTATGCATGGTGTAGTTGTAATTAGAAGGCATTGTTATTTTGGGGGTCAATGGTTCAAACTATCAGTCCCCCATTTTTATATTAACTTAGGTGTATTTACTAATTTAAATTGTTTGTCCCACCCACCATTCACGCCAGATATGCATAGTCCAACAATGGTTGCTGGAGATTATGGGGGGGACGTTGGCGATTCGAACCACCTGACCTCCCAAATTTCTATTCAAATTTCTTTAAACAACACAAGCATCATATATAGACCAAGTATCACGTATGGTGTATTGGTGTGAAGTGAAAGTAAGAAGGGGGAGGTCGCTAGTTTGACCCCCTCCAACAAAATTTTAACTGACCAAACTGCTAGTTGGAGTCAATGTAGGGGTGCCACGTGGTGCCCAACCATTGGCCACATGGCACCATTTAATCCGTTGTCTCCTTGACATGTGTCATACACTCATTGATCCACATAACCCACCCTGCCAACTATATTGCAACGTCAATGGTTGCCACTATACCTGCCATAGCATGTTGATGTTAGCATCCGTATTGTCTTGGTCAACCTATTTTTTTGCAAAACTTTGACTGGCCATGACTTTTGCATACAAACTCTGTTTGACATGATTATGTGGCATTGGAATCATTTTGACAAGCTGTTCGACATGGAGCTATTTTTTGAAGCATTTAGAACAATTGAATTTTTGGTGAAGATCATATCCACTTGGATCAATCCTTCCCACTAGAGAGCTTTTGAACCTCCAAAATCCTGATTACATAGAAATTAAATGAGGGTACAACTCCCTCACTTTTCCAACCTCCATCCATTTTTCTTTTATAAGATTCATCCCTTTTAGTCCCACTCTAAGGTACTCAACAACACCCTTTAATGAAGTTCTGACATTTTTATCCAGAATGACATCTTCTTGCAGCTCGTTCATGTTCTCAGGTGATAGATCATCAACAAAAGGAACTTGAACATCAACCTCCTCATAAAGTATCATAGGAGGTTCATACAATTTCAAATTCTCTATATTAACCACTGAGTAGATGTGCATGTAAGGAGGTAGATTTAGGTGAAAATAATTGGTACCAATATTTTCTTGAATCTCAAAGGGTCCATACCTGATCAGCTTGAGATTCTTACCTTCACCTTGCATTCTTTCCTTATTGATGTGTAACCAAACTCTGTCACCAACTTGAAACTAATCATCAACATGATGCGTATCATGTCGGGCCTTATAATTTTCCTAGCTTTTCGCTAGCTATAATTCAATTGTCTGGTGGACTACTTGGATCTTTTGGATGAACTTCAGTGCCTTGCCTGCATCATGATGTCCATATTTAACATCTTCCTTATAGAAAGTAAAATTCATAGGTTTCCTTGGTAGATAACCAAAACAAGTCTCAAAAGAAGATCTTTGAGTAGAAGAGTTGGTGCATGGTTTTAAGCATGCTACATATAATGTAGACTTTCATCCCACAACTTAAGATGTTTACTACAATAACCTTTGAGAAGATGAACCACTTTTCTATTGACTACCTCTATCTATCCATCTGTCTATGGATGGAATGTTGTTGGGAGCCTTGCAACATGAGCATGAAGTATGGATGGTTTGTGTTGGTTTTCATATGTTGTCATTGATGTCAACATGGTGATAACTATATGGGAAATCTACTTGGTTTACTAGAATTTGTTCTCTGTTGGTAATACCCTTTTGTTATGGATCAATATGTTGGTATTTGAGTCTGGAATTGACCACAAGATCTGATATGACTCTAATCTCTTAACCATTTTTTCTTGACTCATTGAAACAACTATATCCTAGATCTTGAGATGTCTTTTGTTGTGAGAAGAAAGTTATCTATGATAGAGTTTAACTCTGTATTCTACTATTGTTCTTTGCATGGCATACTATATGGGAGACTTCATATTATACTAAGGTGAGCATTCTTATGTTGTGGTTTCATTGATAATATCTATGTTGTAGTATGATGGGAAATTAATGTGTTCTCAGTTCTAGAAGGTGTTTTCTTTGAGGATTATTTTTTGGTTTAGAGAATTGTGTTCTAGTCTTGGTTGACTCAACGTATACAATATATTATGAAGACTAATTATGTTTTATGGATGATAGCTGACTTGGTATAATGCACTACATGGATAAAAAATTTAAATCATATATGGTGCCGACAAAGAAAGTTTTGATTATTTTTGTGTTCATCCAATTAGGTAGACCTAATTGATGATCAAGATATATTTGTACATATATAAGGTGTTTTGAGGAATGAGATGAGCATGAGTAGTGGAAGTGGGTATATGGAGTGAATGTGAAATGTGAAGAGGAAAAGGTGTGTGAAGATCTAAGCCTAAATTCTTTATCATTTGTGATTAGTGCAATCTTTTTGAGTGACTATTGTGTGAGGTAGTACTTCACATTCTGAGCTCCAGTGGAACTGAACCCTACACATTGAAGGTGTATCCTATTAGTTCAATCTCTTGGGAGTGAGCCACTATCATTGTATCTTGGTGGTTAGTCATCTTTTGTACTCAGGTAGTGAGCCTTTTCAAGGACAATGAGTCCTGGTAGTGAGACCTACAATATTTTGTATCTGGATATAATATATTGTGAGTTAACCCTCACCGTGGTTTTTCCCTTTTTGGGTTTTCCACATAAAAAATCCTAGTGTTCATGTGTATGGTTGTATTGACTTATTTTCATATTATCTCTTGTTGATTCAGTCAGAATTGTAATAATGTTTAGATGGATTTTGTTATGGTTTTATGGAATACTGATTCACCCCCCATCACTTATTTTGGATATTCAACAATTAGTATCAGATCTTGGTTCCTCAGAAGAAGCCTAATAGCTTGAGGAAGGTTCGGGAGTTTGAGTATAAGAATTTTTTTCCTTCGAAAGTAGTCTTTGTCGAATACTCAAAAGAAATGGAAGATCTAAAGGACAGGTTGATTTAAGTGAATGAGTACATTGATAAAATACAAAGTAAAAGTGTTGAAGCATGTGATCTATTGGTTGAGGGAGAAGAAATTATCTCTAGCTTGTTGCAACAATTGGATGAGAAGAAAATAACTGAAGAATTTCAAGAAATTGAAATTCAAAGGAATATGGATGAATGTATAAAGCTAGAAGAAGAACCATAAATCTTGAGATTTGATATGGAAAAGGAAAGAAGTTTTGAAGACAAATTTAAGATAATCTCAATGATGCTTGATGAATTGATTGTGTCTCAAAGAACAGAAATGGATAATAGTGGTTTAGGGTTTGAGGAAGGTCAGAGTTCTAAAGCGAAGCAATCCACTGGTAAGAAGACATGATACAAAAATGAGAAAATCAAGGATCTAAGAAGCAATTTTGAAAAAATTCTTGTCAAACGACATGATGCTAAAAGGTATTTATCTTTCAATGGTGTTTGTTATTCCTACAAGAAATTTGGTCATTAGGAAAAGGACTGCAAAAGTAAATTGGATGGTTCTTTATCATTCTCCGACAAGGGTTCTAGGAGCAAGAAGAATGGATATAAAGTTACTCTGTTGAATAAAAGGGAAAATGGAAAGAAGAATGTTGTTTGTTGTAAGTGAAACAATCCAAAACACCTTGGTAATAATAGCATAAGAAAGAAAAATATCTATCCGGTGAAGAAGAATGATCAAATCATTGATCTGTAAGAAGCAATAAAGGAAATGAAAAGGATTTCAAGAAAGGAATCATCAGTCTTATCTATGCTGATCTCCGATGCAGATACTCCCATCAAAGTAAAAGTAGTGGCTAAGGGGGAGCAATTATCATAAAATATAATAAACCCCCTCATCGGTACTTGTGTCATATCATGATAGAAGTATATTTAATGTGGTAACAATATTAAGGTATTTTCTCAGTCGCATGTGTGAAGGATGAAATTTGCAAAATTTGAAAGAATAGAGGCGTACACAATTTTTGAGGAAATCTACCTATAAGTTGAAGCATTTATTGCAAAAACATTTGGAATGGAAGGAATCAATTCACATAATTTTAAAGGCTTGTGTATTTTTTAGAGAAGTGTGCAAAGGAAGTTTAAAAGGAAATTCAGAGTTTCATAGTTTGAAGAATAAATCAAGCGGATTCAAAGTGAGCTCTAGAAGCATGATATCTATACATTTCTTGTTGGCATTTATAGAGGTATTCCTGTTTGCACAATATTTCATTTTTATTGCTATGGATAATTCAAAGGTTATGAATAGTACATATAAAGTGCAAGTTAGGTTGAACAGATATTTGAGGAATGTGTCAGTAGAGTCTAATGGTGCATTCTCTTGCATCCCTCTAAGAGTGTTTCCCACAGAAGATATCTATGCATTTGTTTACAATAAGATATACGAGATGTCATTAGTTCAGTTGAGCATGCTTTGGGAAAGCGAATTGAAAGAGAGACATGATTCCTATAGAGTATTAGTTGAGAAAAAGTTGGATGTTTGGAGGAAAGTTCCCTTGTTTGAATTTGAGAAGAATTATATTCAAATAGTGTTGAGTAGAATTGAGGCACATTTTATTACCAGAGAAGCTATTAGAGATGTAACTAGTTTGTGTTCCTCCATACCAGTTCCCAAATGAAGACTATGGATGAGAAAGAGATAATTGAGGTTACCGGTGTGAATTTTGAAGGGAAAGAGATTGATTTGAGATCAATTGTTAATCTAGTAATAAGGTATGCTGCTATAGTCATTGGTCACAAATTTTGTATCCCTGACAATGACCTTACAATTTCTACTATTGTTGTACATACTGTTGTTGATATGGTTAAAAGAGGTATGGATAATGACTTGTGTGAATTACTTCATATACATCTTTTGAAGAATTTAAAGGAAATCAAGAAGAGTAAGAAGAATACATTTTGGTATGGCAATTTGGTTTTCTATTTTCTCTTTTACTTTTTGAGAGAGTTACCAATAATAGGAAGGATATAATGGTCAAATTTAGAGCCTATTTCCTATCAAATCAGGAACTCCATGATAAATCTTGATATTTCGGATGCACAAGAGACTGCCCTTGTTGCATTCTTTGGAACAATTCAGATGAGGATGAATAGTAGGTTTAGGATTCCAATAAGTGTTGTTGAAAGGTACTACAAGCATAAATTTTCTTTTGTCTACAAATTTTTGTCACATGGAAGTAGTTGAATCAAGGTTAGTTTGGATACCTGAATTGGATTATGAAGCATCAAAGGCTGAAGTTGATAATTATGCTAAAATTCTTTTAGAAATCCCTAAGAATCTCAATGTAGAAGGTACCTCTAGTAGCGTGACCAGAACATGAAAGAAAAGGAAGAGTGTTGGTAAGAAAGAATTTGTAGAAGGAAGTGAGCTTGAACATGAGCATGAAAGAATAAATATTCAGAGAGCTTTGGAAGAATTGCAGAAGGCTAATCCTGGTGCTAATTTTGATTCATCTATTCCTGTTGTGGAGAATCTTCATGGCATGATTGATTTTTTGAAGGTCTACATCTCTGGAATTTAAGTGTCTACTGGAATCAGGTATGATGAAGGAAATTTGGAAGATATCAAGGAAAAATGTGTGAATGCACACAATAGAATGATGAAGGAATTGGAGATTATACAAGGTTGTGAAGAAGAGGCATAGGAGAACTTTCTTTTTTCCTAGATTGGTCTGGCAGTACACTAGATATAAGAAATGAGATAAGGATGGGTGAGTCTTGGATGAGCACTCAGGTAGATACATACAAGTTAGTAGAAGATAAAGATAATTAGAGGTGGTCCTACATTGTGCAGATTCAAGACAAATTATTTCTCCACAGGATCAAAGGATAAATGTTATGGAGAAGTTTTTGGCACTCAAAGACATGATTAAACTCAGACATACTTTTGTTTCTAGTGCTCTTGGTTATTATTGGTGAATTATCAGAGATTAATCTTAGTCCCAATACTTTAGAAAATGGTGTAGAGTCCTTAAGTAAGATTGAGCTATTTTATAAGACTCTTGAAAGTGCAAAAGGTTCATGGGAAGAAGGTAAAGCATTGTGGAAGGATATCCTAGAGAGTCTCAGAGGTTCTTCCTCAGGTTAATTCGATTTTGTGTTCATATATCTTTGGTTACACTTTGATGCATATATACATATATAATAGACCCATTCCTTTATCATTGATGTCAAAGGGGGAGAGATAGAGAGATGGAGAGATGGAGAGATAGAGAGATAGAGGAAAAATAGTTTTGTAGAGAACAATTTTGATAGGAGTATTCGGAGTATTCAGTTGTTGTGCATTGGACAATGTTTTTGTCATGCATGTTGTCATCAATGCCAAAGGGGGAGATTGTTGGGAACCTTGCAACATGAGCATGAAGTATAGATGGTTTGTGTTGGTTGTTCCTATGTTGTCATTGATGTCAACATGGTGATAACTATATGGGAAGTCTACTTGGTTTATCAAAAGTTGTTCTTTGTGGGTAATACCCTTTTGTGATGGATCAGTGTGTTGGTATTTGAGTCTAGAATTCACCACAAGATATGATATGAATCTTATCTCTCAACCATTTTTTCTTGACTCATTCAGACAACTATATCCTAGATCTTGAGACATATTTTGTTGTGAGCAAGAATTTATCTCTGACAGAGTTTAACTCAATATTCTTCTATTGTTCTTTGCATGGTATATTGTATGGGAGACTCCGCATTCTATTAAGGTGAACATTCTTATGTTTCATTTTTGTTGATAGTCTCTATGTTGGTAGTATGATGGGAAATTAATGTGTTCTCAGATCCAAAAGGTGTTTGCTTTGAGTATTATTTTCTAGTTTGGAGAATTGTGTTCTAGTCTTGGCCGACTCAATGTATGCAATAAATTATGAAGAGTAATTATTTTGTATGGATGATAGTTGACTTGGTATAATGCACTACATGGATAAAATGTTTAAATCATATATGGTTCCAACAAAGAAAGTTTGATTATTTTTGTGTTCATCTAATTAGTTTGACCTAATTGATGATCAAGATATACTTGTATATATATATAAGGTATTTTGAGGAATGAGATGAGCATGAGTAGTGGAAGTGGATATATGAAGTGAATGTGAAATGTGAAGAGGAAAAGGTGTGTGAAGATCTGAGCCTAAGCGCTTTATCAGTTTTGATAAGTGCAATCTTGTTGAGTGACTACTATGTGAGGTAGTACTTCATATTTTGAGCTTCAATGGAACTGAACCCTGCACATTGAAGGTGTATCCTACTAGTTCAATCTCTTAGGAGTGAGCCACTATCATTGTATCTTGGCAGTTATTCATATTTTGTACTCAAGAAATGAGCCTTTTGAAGGACAGTGAATCCTAGCAGTGAGCCCTATAATATTTTGTATCTGGATATAATATATGTGAGTTAACCCTCATCATGTTTTTTCACTTTTTGGGTTTTCCACATAAAATCTTGGTGTTCATGTGTATGGTTGCACTAACTTGTTTTCATGTTCTCTCTTGTTGATTTAGTTAGAATCGTGATAATGCTTAGATGGATTTTATTATGCTTTCATGGAATATTGATTCACCCCCCTCTTAGTATTTTGGATGCTCAAAAAATGTTGTGATCTTCTTTAGTCTTGTGTCCATAAGCTCCCATAATGCTGACCAAAATTCCCCCAAGAATTGAGAATCTCGATCTGATACAATAGAAGTTGGAAGCCTAAAATGAACCCATACAAACTAGAAGTTTGAATGTGTTAGTTCAATTGTGACTTATTTTTTACAAGGCATCAAATCGACATTTTGTTGAACCTATCCACTACCACAAATAGATAATCATACCCTATCCTAGAAATTGGTAGCCCCCGACAAAATCCATTGAAATACTCTACCATGGATGGGATGGTATATGTAGATGTGTATACAATCCCATCTTCCTATTGCTAGGCTTGCTTGTTGTACACATTACACATTGTCTAATGTATTTAGACACATATTCTTGCATACAAGGCCAATAATAATATTTTTGCAATTGTGACATTATTTCACTTACCCCAAAGTATCTAACAATCAATGATGTATGTGCTTCTCTAATTACCTATGATCATTCATCTTCTAGAATGCACAACTTCCCTAAACGATATAGTCATTTTTCTTGCACATAGTAGTCTATCTCTTCTAAATGTTTGCATTGAATTAATATTGCATAGATATCCTTAAAGTCTTTGTCCTTAGCATATTTTTCTTGATAATTTTCATGTACCATTGAACTACTTTGAAGAATAATTGTAGCATTTGTTGTAGCAGGCATAGATAATATATCTGCTACTTTGTTTTGAACTGCTTTCTTATATTTTATAACAAAATGAAATTGTTGTAGAAAACCCATCCACCTAAAGTGCCTACTTTGTTGCAATTTAGATTGTGAGTGCAAATATTGAAGTGGTTGATGATCTCTATGTATTATTGTTTCCTTACCCATTAGGTAGTGTTTCCACTTCTTTACACTTTGTACTAATTCATATAGTTCTTTATCATATGTGAGATAGTTACTTACCATAGTTGTGAAAGTTTCAAAATGAAAGTAGACTGGCTTACCTCCTTGCATGAGTACTACTCCCATGGAAAAGCCACTAGCATATGTTTCAATTTCAAATGGTTTTTGTAGATCTTGTTGGTAATTTTCTTATAACCAAACTTATTCTTACCACAGACCTATGAACTTTCCTGGAACAATTATCAATAGGGGTAAGGATTGGCAAACACATAATTAAATTCTTTTTAGGTCTTCACTTCACTTGAGGCTCTCTAAAATCTAGGAGGGTAATCCTAAACAATGTGTTTGTAGATACTAGTGTGTAAAGTATCAAACACAAAATAAATAGATGATTCTCCTTAAATTTTTGATAGACACAATATCTTGAATATTTGGCTAACCTTCATAGCCGTGACTAACCTAAACAAGAGAAAATATAATTCATTAACATTCCCACACACCCAAAAAGAACTTTATAAGTGATTTGATTATGTTTTGTGATCAGCAGTTGAATTGGTCTCCACAATTGGAGTATGATTACTTTGCTTAACCGGTGCTATATTCTTGGAATGGAGTCAAACCAGATACCCACATGACTAGATAACAATCTTGCATCTAACAATACCCAAAGCCTTGAAAATATTGCATTATAATACTCCCACCAGTCATTTCCATAATTTACTTCTTACTAGCATCCTCATGTAAGATTTATTTCAAACCCACTATTACGTTCAAGCATTTATATACATTCATTGAATGGAAAAGTAAGAATAAAACAACACATCTATTGGAAACCAACAGAGACAAATAAGATAACCATTGATTATATTATTCATAGTCTGTTTAACCTATACATAAGAAAGTAATATACAAAAAATTTATGCTATTCTGCTATATACATTGTCATTGTCATTATCAAAACCATATGCATATCAACTGATTTTTCCTAGAACATATTACTGGAAAGTTTAGTATCTATTTTGTTTATATGTATAACTTTTTCAAAAAAATAACTACCTACTGACCTCCCTCTGTAACCAACCTTGAAATCCCTTTTATAAGAAAAGAGAGCAACAATCACCAAGCTGAATTACACTTACATTTCAATTTCATTCTAAAATGAATTTCACAAGAAAGTGAGAGAATATTCCCAAATCGGTTGCAAGCAATCATGTGTATGTTAGGAGAGAGAAAAACAGAACCCCAAAAACTGCTAGCTAGAGCAAACCCACCATTCTTCAAAAAGTGTCAATGTCGCAACATCAAAAACATGTAGGTTCATTCCAACCCAAGAAACATCACCATCAACACCAAAGGGAAAAGTAAATAAAAACCCATATCACAATACACTAGCCAAAGAGAGAAAGATAAAACTAAGGACCAAAAATTGAGCACCCACTGAGAGAGGGAACAAGGTGCTACTTTGCCCTATCATCAAAAAAGTAGGTGTGCCTGCTCGATGTCCTTATTGTAAGTAGAGTAGCCATCACCACCTCATCCTCATAATCAATCAAATCAGTCATGGCCATGAGATATTGACGAAAACTAGAACCAGTCTTGTCTCCATTGTAAGAGGAATCATCCAAGACCTCAATGGGAGAGTGATGATGTCCCATGTAGCCCCAGTGATACCTATTCCTTCTTCCAACTTCCCTCTAAAGCCTCTCAATTTTCTTCTCCTTTATTTTGACTAATTCCTTCGAGACAATTCAGCCTCTCAAGTGATAAGCACGTTTGAGCACACCCCGTGCAAAATTCTTAACAACTCTAGCTTTCTTCTTTGGTGTCATAGGGATTTTTGGCATATCACGTTCACCTTGGGAAGAATTTTCCTAAGATTCAAGAGAGTTGAGCTTCTTTGACCTATGGACCAGGCTAATATTCACACTCACCTTTCCCATTTCCTCACTTAGCAACCTATCAAATCTTCCCAGAACAAAGACACCACCCTACTCAGAAATAAAAAAAACTCAAAATCACACTTACTTTCAACTCCTAATTCTCATAAGAAATCAAATGGTGAGAATAATTAGGTAGGTGATCTTCATTAAATAGAGCAACTGGTGTGTGCCTGCATTAATTTTTCTAGGAAAGCTTGTGCGAGAGTACTGGCAATCAATTACCCTAATTTTGAATCTCAATCGTCGATCATACTTTAGAGTGAATCATCGATTAGACAATCAGGATTATTAATTATGACAAAATTAAACACATAAATTCGATATTTGTCCCTAAATAAGAAACTCAAGTGAGATAAGCATCCACTTAATTTGCATATTAACCACATGCTTAGTTTTTTAACCAAACATGTCATGTCACATTTACTCGCTCGCCCATGGGAATTAATCATCATAGCAAGACAGCGGGGAACAATCATGATTTATCTTTAGAATATCGGCCTGTACCCTGCCTTACTTCAATTTCACCTTCCCATGTATACTAGCTCCTGACAGATTTGACGGCCACGAAAATGTTTACAAATTTCACATGTGTGCTCAAGAATCAATTCTAATTTAGCATTGTTTTTATCTTAGAATGGTCATAGTCAATATCTCGAGTAGCCTCTATCTTTACTAGAAACCTTATAAGTCCTTTGTAATAGTCCACGTGGCACTTTCCCGCAAGCCCATTGAAGAATGTGGGACACAAGTGGGCCTCTCACAGGATGGCGGGGAGTGGTCAAGATTTACCTAGGTCACCCACCATCAACCGTCGATATCCTTCCTTGTGAAACAATCACCATCCTCAAAACCCGGAGAGTCCCACAAAAGTGACAAGTATCACTTAGCTTGCTAGCCCGTGTAACTATCTTTCCTTACTGCTTTAGACAGACAAGTGCATGGGGAACAGTGCCAATGAGAACATGTGGTGCAATGTTCATTATTGATATTTCTTTGGAACATGTCCTCCAGTCTTGTGGATATACTGGTTCCACCATTTGACATAACACATGGCCATCACCCTCTAGCCCGTGTGTGTTAAAATAATATGAAATAAACCAACATGGGTGTGTGAGGAGTGATCAATATGTGGCCACATCTCAAACCTGCAACCATTGATCTTCTTTGAATGGTGCCAACTATCTTTACCAAGAAGATTGGGTATACCAACATACTAGACACGTGGCTTAGTCATGTTAGCCTGTGTGAATAAAATAAGAAGAAATAAATTCAAAGCGGGCACACAAGAAATAGTGGTGATCAACCCCTGATGATCGAATGACCAACATGAAATCTTAATTCTGCACATGCTGCAAAAGTTAGCTTAAAAAGGAGGCCACCTCTAGGAAGACGAGAACTTCACCCATATAGAACAAAAGCTAAGGTTTCAAGTTATTTTAAAATCAAGCCTTGACCACATGAAAATTTAATACTAGAAAAAACAATCAAGGTGACTGACAAACCTAAACTTGGGGGGGCACTGAATACAACAACTTCAAAGGCATAAGAGGTAACTTAAACAACTAGATACCAGGAACATCATGTCAATGAAAATTTAGAACCAAGGGTTTTTCTTGGATCCAGAAGTTAATTGTGAAGGATTTAGACAACACAAAAACCCTAATACAGTGATGAGGACATGACCTAAAACCATAAATGAGGGTCCAAGTCAAACTTTGCACAATTTTTTAAAATGGGACTGAGAATTTTTTTCAAGGGTTCCATCAAATCCGGTAGAGCCAGAACTAGTGCAATGCTTATCTTTTCCTTTAAAGTACCAAAGGCCTTTTGCTACAAACCTCCCCATTGGAAAGACTTATTTTTTCTTGTTAGTGCATGCAATGGAGATGCTATGTACGATAAGTTAGCTATGAAATTCCTACAATACTATACTGTACCTAGAATAATTCTGACTTCTGTAACCATACTTGGCTTTAGCTAGTTTACAATGACTTCAACCTTTGCAAGGTCCACTTTCAAGTGACCTCCTCCTACAATATAGCCTAATTACACTAGTGATTTCTTAGCGAATTCACATTTTTACATCTTTACATACAATTTTTCCTTCCTCAATACATCCAATACTTTTTTCACATGCTCTACATGCTCTTCCCAAGTTTGACTAAATACAAGTATATCATCCAAATAAACTATGACAAAATCATCTATGAATGGTCAAAAGACATCATTCCTGACTCTCATAAAGGTAGCTAGTGCATTACAAAGCCAAAAGGGTATGCTCAACCACTCATACAGTCCATGTTTTGTCTTAAATGCAGTTTTCCATATATCATTATCTGCAATTCTTATTTGATGATATCCACTACACAAGTCCAACTTAGTAAAATAAAATGCATGTTTCAATTAATCATGTAAATCCTCTATTCGGGGAAGAGGATATTTGTTCTTTACTATTATCTTGTTCAGGGCTTTATAGTGAATGCACATTCTCCATGACCTATCTTTCTTTGGCACCAACACAATTGGAGAACCATAAGGAGATGTACTTGGATGAATAACTCCTTTCTCAACCAACTCCTAAACCTACTTCTTGATTTCCTCATTCTGCAAAATTGATAAATGGTACATGTCAATGTTTGGAAGAGGCACATCCTGTTGTAACTAGATTTCATGTTGTATCTCTCTTTTTGGTGGCAACCCACTAGGATCCTGAAATAAATCATCATAGGAAAAAACTACTTTGACTAATTCAACTTTGGCCTTTGGATCACACGCCTTGAATGCCTTAGATCTATCATCCTATTTGTCTTTTAGAATCATCAATACAATTTTTGTACTAGCATAGACTAACCTCTTCATTTTTCTAGTATTCACTAGAGCTAGATTAGTCTTTGTCTTATGTGTACGTACAATGTATTCATTACCATCCTTAAAAAGGTGATACTTGTTTTCTACCCTATAAAATATTGCTTTTTAGTAATAAATATAGGGACTCCTTAGTACAATGCCACAAATATCTAAAGGGACTACATCTACTTCTACCTCATCAATAAATTTTGTAGTGATGGTAAATTTTAACTTACATTGCTTTGTTACTTGTAATTGGGTATGTGCAGGATCATCATGGAAAAAATAGGCCCTTAAGTGGCAAAAAATTAAGAAAAATCAGAGTTAGGAAACTTGACATAAAAAATTGAATAATTTATCTATATTATTTCAAAATTATGTAAGAATAGAATTTGTAGAAAATTTAATGCAGTTTCTAAACTACTAGGTTTATTTTTTATTTTTAAAACTATTTGGTGAAAAATTTGAAATTTCAGTAAAGTAGGGGCACTTAAATTTCAGCTTAAAAATAAATAGGCAGGTCCGCCTAACCAATCTCTAACCACACAAAATGATAATATCTTTTTATAATATTTTAGATATAAGTAGAGGACCTATGTCCCAATGTGATGCATATTTTTTTTTGTAAATTTTTTTCGGCAATATTAATTATGAATTTTTTTATTAAACTTTTAAAATAAAAAAAATCATATGTCTAACCACCTTAACTTGGTCAAAACTTCATGAAATTCATTTCTTTCTTTTTTAATCCTATATAGTATGTGAAGCATAGAATGTGACGCATGTTTTAGATTCAAAAAATGTGATACCGTTTGAAAGATATAGATTTTTTTGAATAAGCCTATCAATCAGGACTTTAGTTGTAATTCAAATAGAAAATAAATAATAATTATTTATTAAATTCAAATTAAGGCATAATTTATATTGGTGGAAATCTGAGAATCTCCTTTAAAAAACCTTTTCGTTTCATCAATTTTGGGTTAAAAAAAAGTCGTCAGCCACATACCCTACAAAAACCTATCATATCGCCACTTTTTGGCCCATCATGATCCTACACATACCCAATTCTGCATCATTGCAAACCCATCCAAGTGAATAGGGCTTCAGATGAGGTGTTTTAGCAAAGTTAATTTTTTTTACTTCTTTAGATATTAAATTTACTTGAGATCCTATATCAAACAAAGTATCAATCTTTGTATGCTTTGTTACAACCCGAATATGAAATAACTCGCTTATATGCTTATCAATCTTAGGTGAGGAAGATTCTTTACTTGAACTTGCATTTGAATTTGAAAAACCTGTATTAATACAAAGAGTTATACCTTTTCTTTAATCTTGGATCCCAACAACAAAAATCTTTGTCTCATCCCTAGAGTCAGATTCAAGATCCTATTGTGCTACAGTAGTAGTCTTCTATTTTCCTTTGTTTCCTCCATACTTCTTTGGCCTTAGTTCTAGATGTAACTTCCAACACTTTGAATCATCATTTCCCTCCTTGCAATGGGAGCATGTGGGCTTATCAGTGTATTTCTCTTTTCCCTTTGTCCTCCTGATCTTCATGTTCCTCATGCTTTTCTCACTTCAATGAACCTCCTTTTTCACCCTTCTTCCATTCTTTCCTTTCTTGAAAGATCACTTCCACCATAGCCTTCATGTCAAGAAAGGCTCATTGAAAAATTTTCTCATCAGTCTCAAAGGATCTTGGGTCAGCCTCTGTCTCTTCCATCTTTGGTGGTGGAATAATTCTTCATTTACTGATCTCAGGATTTATCTTTGCAAACATTCCTTCACCTTGTCAACTCCTAGATCACGTTAACATCCACTTCTGCAAACACTAGTCAAACAAGGCTCTAATAGGTCAACTTGATCTGTTAGGATCTATGCCATTTTCTAAGTAAATATTAACTTATACAAAAAATTAGTAATTGATGTCTTAAACTTAATTCAAAGTTCATTTAAAAGACATTAAATGATTAAAGTAATGGAAATAGGAGATCATAGATATAAGAGAAGAAGAGACACAACAGGTTGATAATGGAGTTAACCCAAATGGGCTACCTCTCTAGGTCCCTCTCCAATGAGTGATCGATCCTTTGTAATGTTCCAAATGCAAAAAGGTACATTAGCTTGGTCCTTCAACCTACATATACAAGACTCCACATAATCCTCTATGAAGTCTTCAAGTATTCCTTTCCCCCTTTTTTTACAAGAGTTAGGCTTCATAAAAACCTTTCATAACTCCTAACTTGAGAAAAAAATACAACTTCAACAATAACTCTACACTATAATAACCATAATCTTTATCTCTGCTTTGATGGAATACAATTTTGTTGTTTATATAGGGGTCTCAGGTTCAAACCTAGGCCCCTATTATTTTGGCCTTGCATATTTGAATATATCAAAATCAATTTTTACATATCCTATATTGGGTATCTTGTGTGTGGCATAGTGGTAATTAGAAGTTATTTTGGGGGTTGACGGTTCAAACCGTCATACCACATTTTTATTTTAACTTAGACGTATTTACTAATTTAAGTAGGTTGTCCCACTCACCATTCACACTAGATATGCATAGTCCAATAGTGGTTGTTAGGGACTATGGGGGAGGGAGGTCGACATTTTGAACTTCCCAACCCCTAAAATTTCCATTTAGATTTCTTTAAATAGCACAAGCCTCATATATAGACTATGTATCATGCATGTTGTATTTTCAAAAGTAGCAGCAGCAGGGGAATGCTAACGGAATCCTCCAATAGTGCCTCATCCAACCAAAACCGCGAAGTCAGCGGAAAGTTGTTAGGCACCCAACTCATTGGGGCCACATGTACACTTAATTCACGTAGTCCTTCGGTTGCCCAAAATTCCGCCGTCCAATGTCCTGCTACCATCTTCCAAATCATACCCATATCGCATCACCGGAATTTCAGCCGCCCAGTTCGCCGCGCAAACCGGAGTTCATCGAATTGCGCCTTTGCGCCCAGGCTGTCGTATCTTTGGCGTGACTCCATTCATGGAGACCGCTGGCCGAATTGCTTCGCTAAGCCTTTTGGTGAGTTCAACGGCCTGCCGGTTCCAACTGGCGGTTGTTCAATCCATCTGTGGACGCGATTTTTTGGAAACAGATTGGTCTCGATTCGAGGTCCAAAAATCAGCACTTCCGGCTTTACCTGGCAGCGGATATTCCATTTCACCAGTAGCAAACGTACCATACTTCAGCACTAAGCGCATTATTTAAGGCAGAACGTTCTGAAGAATGAAACCGGAAAGCCCACGGCGTCGATATAACGTACCTTTACTAAACTGAAAGTCTGTTAAATCGGCACAGCCATCCAGTATCGCTACGGATTTTGCTGAAATGGTTTGCTCCAGGTTAAAAAAGACTTTTCCACTAAAATGCCACATGTTCTTCACCGAAGAAGTGCACACCGGTTAGGAAGAAATATTCAATAAGACAAGAGGCTCTCTTTTCTCTATCTAATCTCACATCCCTACCATTTATAAGAATAATAGAATATGACAAATCTAACTGCATACTTCCTCCAATCAATGTTGACCACTTTTTGGAAAACAACATCTCATACTTAGCTGGAATGTCTACCACAGTTATATTCATTGAACAATATTTCTTAGGGTATGCAACAAGTTTAAAATGTGCATCGTTATAATGCCAATAATTAGAACTTCTCTTTTTTACATAGCAAAGCACTTCCCAAATTCTCTATGTATTTGCAACCATAGTTCTTGCATGAAAACTAAGGGCATGATATTGGTCGATGCTCCAAAATCAATCATGTAGTTTCTCACCAACTTTTCATTCATTAGAAGGGTTACATAAAATGGGTCCACTTGATTAGGGAAAGTAGTTATAGTGGCACCCAAAAATACTTGAGGTATATCTTTTTTTATTGCCTCAAGTTCAAATTCTTTTGACATTCCTTTACCCTTCTCAGATGGGGTAATCACATTTTTCTCTTCAGAGGCTATAGCTACACCATTGATAAGAGGAACTACCTTATCTTTAATATGTTCTTGGAATATCATCATATCTAATTGTAGACACCTAAATTTGACCACTCCCATATGGTCAAATTCACCCTGGTATTCCTTTATTCTGCATCCCTCATCCACATTAATTAAATAATTTGTTATTTGATTGATATTGCCCTGTAGCTTAATGTCCCCTAAGGTATTTAATAAATCAATTAAATACCTTACCCCTTTCATCTCTAAATTAAATAAATATCCTAATTTATTCAATTTATTCACTTTAGCCCAAATGAACTAAATCAATTATTAATTCATCATTTTCTCTCTCCTCATGTCACATCCTCCATAATCCTCTTTAATCCAAATTAATATAATTAATCTATGATTATTTTGTGCACACTCCTAATCATCATTAGGGTCACATCCTCCATAATCTCCCACTTTCCCTTAATCCTTCATTAGCCTACCTAACCCAACATTTGCACAACCTTAATCATCCACTTAGGCTAACCTAATCTCTATGCCATTGATGGCATATGTCCTAAGTCAACCATATTAAATGCTTTCTCCTTTTGGAGAAGTCACCCCCTTCCCCATGTGCATTTCTAATTCACATTTATTTATCCAATGCATTTTAAGGAATTTTAAATTCCCTCTCCCATGCCCATGAGGATTTTTGAGGAATTTTTAATTCCTCACATGTCCTCTCAAGCACATGTGGACAAGGACATCCTTTATGAGGAGATATTTTTCCTTCCAAAGGTAAAACCTAGTACCTCCATGTCACCTCCATATCAACCTCTCTTTTCCACATCATCTGCCACATGTCACTTTGTAAGGGCTTATGGGTTCTCAACTCACCCTAGCCCTTGATGTCATCCACCATGGCTTGTTCTTGGCCCTCCATTTTTTTAGAGGTATTTCCCCTAAAAATGGAGAAAATCTCCCCATTTGCACTATCCACAATCAAGCACACTTAGCACTCAAGCAACCTTCAAGCCATCACTTGCATCCAGCATTGTTGCAACACTTTGAGCTTCCATATTACATCCATCCACATACCCATTTGCATCATTAGAATCCTCATCTCTCTATGATCATTTAGAGCACCAGGGAAAAAGTTAGTGGCGAATCTTCACCAATTGGAGAATAATTTAAATTGGGACCTCTAAAAATGGTGAATAGTACAAGCTAAAAAGGATGTTGAATTGCTAGGTTTTTACCAAAAAATAATTTTATCTCAATTAATTCACCTATTTAGATGATGCGTCATGGAACTGATTCGCCAGTAGTTTATATTGTCATTACAAATATTAATTATATTCACCAATAATATTATATTCCTACCATTAATTTTGGGGCAATATTGCCACTAATAATAAATTACCATTTAATTTTGGGGATTTTATTTATTGTCATCAATTAGCTTTTTAATCGAATGGTTGCAGGTTGATTCCGTGACCTAATACACATATAACTTTTAAAAAGCTTGTTGAGGCCCAAAATTTGTTTTGGGCCACATGATTAAATCTAATCGTGTGGCCCCAAAAAAATTTCGGGCCTCAACAAGACTTTTAAAAGTCACATGTGTATTAGGTCACAAAATTAACCTACAACCATCTGATTAAAAAGCTAATCAATGGTAAAATGTTCAATTTTCATTTAGTCTTAATTTTAAAGTGATTTTTAAAAAACACTTATGATTCACCACTATGATTATTATTTTTACCAATTATTCATTAAGATTTGCCATGATTTTACAATTTTTTTTAATAATGTGCATAGATTTGCCAGGATTTTACACCTTCGCCGAGGGGGGGTTTCTTAAAGTTATCCCTGAGAAGCACACATATCAAACAATCTAAAGGGCCAACCAAGACCATCAATCTAAACAAGGTAAAAGGTTTCAATTTCTTGTATTTTGTTTAGATTTAAATAGGCCTAATCTAAGTGTTTTTTTTTGTGTTTTCCTTTCTTGCATTCATCTATTTTTTTCATCTTAGAGTAGGAATTCACACTTGCACACACTTCTAGCACGCCTGATGGGACCCACATCACGGGTTTGCTTTCACGTTTTTATATTATTTCACATTTTGCAGGTTTAGATTTCACACTAGAGGTGAATCTTCCCCCGATGGGCAAGTTTTCTCGATACAGGGGAGAAAGTACTTTGAAGATAGGCGAACTTGCTCCCACATTTTTTATAAAGGGGCAAACTTCCATCTGACTAGTCAAATTTCCAATCATAGAGGCGAATCTACATAAGACCACCTAAACAAGCGAAACTGTGGAGTACAGAGACAAACACACACAAGTTATAGAGGTGAAATCGTATACACCCACCCACTCGATAGGCAATTGCAACTTCACCCATCCCTTAAATAGGTGATCCTGCCCCATAGACAAGGGAGAATTCGTTCCACAAAGAGGTGAATTGGTAATAATCTCGAACCTTTAAGTTTTCAATTTGAGCTACAATATGATTTCAGTTTTGGGTACTGACCAGCTAACTTGTTTGTTGGTGATTTTTGGCATTTTAACTAATAGGTTTTGGAGCTTTTCCCATGTTAGACGAAGATCAGAGGTGAAACTACTAACATGTGTGTTGTAGGATGAGCATTTGAAGCCTTTAGTTAGCTCTATCTGTTATTTTTCTCACTAATTTAGGCACACTTAGATTAATTAAAGGGTCAATTAACTTGTTTTCTATGTTTGGGAGTGAATTGTTGATGTATCTACTCTCCTTGCACCTTTTGGTGATCCTGGGTGACGAGAAATCACAATTCATTCCAGTCTACCTAGGAAGTGCTAGTGCATCTAAGCTCTCCCTTGTGATGTGTGCGAGCCTGGGGACCAGCTAAAGCATCTAGTATTTCTTTTCTTTAGCAAGACTTTCTTGGGATTTCATCACCCCGGGGATGATTCCAACCACGTATTATTGGTGGGGTATATAAAGGGGGGAGAACTAAAGTTATACCCCAATCCAGTCACGTCGTGTCTAGTGAAGCATCAAAGCTAGGGTGATACCTAGATAAGATGTGTAGGGTTGGTCTAAGTTTCTAGTACCTCGCTAGGGATCTTGATCCACACTTGTGATGGGTTGATGTTCACGGTTGTGCCTCACATACCTAGTGTATATCGAGGATGCATGAGATAGCTTGTTTATCCTAGATAAAGACATGTATGTTTAGTTGCGGTTTGGTGTAGTGCAAGAGATGCACACCATACCCATTCCATCCACCTACCATCAGTGCCTGAAATTCCCATACAATGGGATGGAAGTAACCATACATGCAGATCCACAACCTTTTGAATATTGTCATGTTTCAGAAGCTTCCTTCCCACACCCCCACTACTATCCAAGAGTTGAAGTGGGGGTACCTCAAGCATCATCTTTCAACCCATCCTTCAATCCATCATCCACCACATCATCAACTCCATCCACTACATCTAAATCCACTATCACTAAAGTTCAGATCATAGATAAGGGCTATGGAAAATATGAGATGTGTATGACTCTAAATGTGGCAACCGTGCATCCATCTCCTCATACCTACAACCAACCTTCTCAGTCTACACCAAAGGAAGAAGAGAAGACAATAACACTCATCTCTAAGAACATGGGGTCTAGCACTTTCTGATCCCTAGGAACACGACAAGATCAGGAAAATGATGATATCAGTCAATGGATCTACAGGGAAGAACCCGAACCTTCGCTCCTCTTATTGAGTATTTCCAAGAGACTTATCCTCATGCATCCAAGTTAGTTGAAAAATACAATTATCAAGTGGGAGGTCTTGGTGTAGAAGAACAGGGAAGATTGCAGCCTATTGATACACCCGCGCAACCTAGAAATTTGGGCTTAGTCTATGAAAACAAGCAGAAGGGGCCCACACCATCAACTAGCACTTTAAATAATGTCAATGCAAATAATTATTTCCTTAATAACATACTAGAAGAAGAGGCCATCATGATCTCCTATGATTTAGATCTCCCTTCCCTATTTGACTTCACATATGTCTTCACCATCAACCTTTCCCTTCACCATCCCAACCTCATTGATTGAGACGTATGGAGTAGTGCACCTATAGACACTTTTCCTTCAATGGACACCTATGTGCATCTTATGGGATTAGGGAAAGATGAACTCCCTAACCACAAAAGTAAAAAGAAGCAAAACAAAAAAGGGTCATCTAGTGAAAACCTCTCCAAGGCATTTGTGACTCATCAAAATTCAAAATAAAGGGTGTATCCAATAGTGAAAACCTCGATTTGGCACTAGAGGATGGGGATGTTCATCTTCCCCTTGTTGGAACTCACTTGTCTAAACAGTCTCCCATCCTGATCGAGTAAATGCAAGAAGTCAATTTGGGAAAAAAAGAAGACCCTAAAATCACTTACGTAGCCAAATCATTGTCAGAGGAAGAGCATTCTCTCATTGTCAACCTATTGAAAGAAGGAATCATCAACTTCACATGGAACTATTTAGACATGCCAGGATTATACCTCGAATTGGTTGTGCACCATTTGGATGTTCACCCAGATGCCAAATCTGTTAAAAAGAAGGTAAGAAAAATGCATCCCCAAGTGGGCTTCCTTGTCAAGAAAGAACTAGAGAAATTGTTAGAGGTCGGGTTCATAAGACCTATTGACTACTCTGACTAGATATCCAACATAGTTCCTATCACCAAACCAAATGGGAATATCAAAATCTATACATACTTTTAGGATCTTAACAAAGCTTTCCCAAAGGATGATTTCCCTCTTCCAAACATTGACATCTAAAGGAGATTTCTTAGTTTCATTTAGTAGATTATGTAGGATTTTTGCATTGGATAACATCTCATACTCGACACATGTTCACAAAGGAGCTACTAATGTATAATATGGGAGAAGATTGTCCTATATTTGAGAACCTATTTGAATTTTGTTAGATCTATGCTGGTGGCACTAAAGATGCTACTTGTAGGTTGAATAATAAGATCTCTAACATTGTAATAATTTGGGCTAGTGGTCTTCATCATGCTAAAAAGTGTGAAGCATCAAGTTTCTTCTATTTAAGGACTTAGTGCTAGGAATTTTGGAGCTACTTAAATACCATGCTTGAGTTCTTTATATTAATATTGATGTCCATCATGACGATGGTGTGGAGGAAGCCTTCTATTATACTAACAGGGTGATGACAATGAGCTTTCATAAATATGGTGATATGTTTTTCCTTGGAACATATGGAGGGGCTCACGTGATAAAAGGATCAACGACATTTAATACAAGTTTTAAAACTTTCAAGACAATACAAATGGAGACCTCGGGCCTAATATTGCTAGTAAAATTATTTGGGTAGTAATTTTATAAGTTTTTCAAACCATTAAAAATGTCCCCTGCTAAGTTAGTAGAAACATTAAAAATCCTACCAGCAAGTATAGCAGTGATTTCTTGGAATTGGGAAACTTTCCATTGTGGTTAGAAGAACCACATAAAAGTCTGCCTCAAGGAAAAATTCAAGTCATCGACAAGCTGGAGACATATAGAGTGGTTCTCATAACCACTGAAATTCTTGCCTCAATCTTTCAAAGGAAAGATTGAGAGACACGACCAAGAATAAATAGGATGAATGTATGAAGGTAATTGGCACGAATTTCAATAAATCAAACATCTATCACAATCCCTCATTTAATTATAAATATAGAGGACCTTTTAGAAGCAATGCAAATTATGTATTAAAATGACAATAAAATAGTTTCAATCAATAGATATCATCAAGGCTTTCACTGTTCCTTTGAAGTGAATCAGGAGTAACTATGAGTTTTCCCTACTTGATGTGCCCAAAGAGATATATGATCGTAACACATATCCATTTGAATTCTCTACAATTGAGATGCCCGGCTCAAATATATTCTGAAGGTTACAATCAGTCGTAACTATGTCAGTAACATTGTAGAGTACCAAGACTTCTAGGTGTGAAACTATACACCACTTCCACTTGTTAAAAACAACATCAAGATGGAGGTTGGAATTGAGGATTTCTTATGTATAGACTTTGAGTACAATAAATCAAGTATCACTTAAAAGATGTCATCGGAAAAATATATTTTCTTCTTGAATCAAGATCAAGAACATGGAACTTGAATAATTCAATTTAGGAAAATCAGGTTTTTTTTATAATGGAATAAGAAAATGGTTAGGTACTTGCTGGAAATGGTAGAAGATAATGAGTTTCATGCAACATTTCCTTTGTGAGTCAAAGGATGTGGAAAGGAGACATAGAATTATAGGCTCATTGTTTCAAAGCTATATTTATTAGAGCACTCTATCTCCTCAAGATATTTGTTACCTTGTTGCAAAAATGCAATTTGATAGGATTAATATTCCGAAGGTAGATGAATAAAATGATTATAGATATCCAACAGGTATTAGCAGATGGATTTTAGAAATGGCTTGTGAAACATTGATAGATCAGTAAAATGCAAAGATAGAAAAGTAGAAGGCATTATAAAGGGATTTCTCCACTTGAAAAGGATATGTAGTTGATGTTAATCATAATCCCTTTGATGTGGTGCTAGGAAATAAAAATTTCCACATTTTAATTATTTATGATTAAAAATTTGGCCTCTTATCTTCATTAAAATGTAACTGAAATATGATTACTAGAAATTATTCGAGAACTCAAAAGGAAAAATTTATCATTTTCTAGGAGTCAGATATTAGTAGCAAAGAGCTTCATATGTAATTGAAAATGCAGTAAGTGGTTATGGTAAAATAAGCAGCTGTGAGTAAACATTTTGTCCATAAATTTGGGGAATATTCCATGTGTCCTAAAAAAAACACGAAATAATTTTAGTATTTATATTTGAATAGGGGAAGTGATAAATAAAAAAAATAACTTATAGAAAGAGAAGGTAAACGATTATAAAGAATCAGTTACGAGCAACTAAAACGGCTCACCGAGAAAGTTTAAATATGTAATTTGAAAACAAAAAAGGGATATTTTTGCTGGTTTTTCATCTGAGAGCCTCTATGAGGGTTGGGGTATCTGTTTTTGTTATTCACCCAGGGAAGATAGGAGCAGTTTAGTTTTTTTTTCTAAACACATTTTTTTGTACAGGAGATATGGAGTTTGTGAGCTCATATTTTACATTAATTTACTGCAAAATCTGTGAATTCTAGTTAAGTCATTTCTTGGGAGGATCTGTTACTCGTTCTTTCCTAATTATCACTTGTGGGTGTGGAATAGGTGATATATGTGTCATTAGTTTCCATCTACTTTTATTTCAAATCCATTATCACATTTTTGTCATTGTTATGCACAAATGTTTTCTTTCCTTTTATGCTTTCTAGTTAAAAGAATACCCATATATTAGTTAGATCGTATGAGGGAGTTGTATCTCGGTGAAATTTAGAGGAAAGTTATAATTAAGTTGTGATCTTTCTAGAGCTATTGGAGACAGAGGCACCTTTTTGGGAAAAGATTCAACATCATCTAAAGGTTCCCAATATGTTAACCAATAGATTCTTGGTGAGTCTGCTGGGGAGAGAAATGAAGTGCTAGTGTCTCCTCTTCTTAGAAATCTGAAGGTACCTCCCTGGGGACGGAGGTTGGAGACTCTGTTATATGGAACATGCTCACATATTTTCTTTGGTAGAAGAGTTCCAGTGATTTTCTGTCAACCTGCACTATGGCATTGATTTCATCCCAACTATGGTGTGCTCAATTTGGACCCTTATCATGGCCATAGTACTCAACATTACCTGAAGGTTCAAGGAAGCATTTTCCAACATTCAGTGGAGAAGATTCACAAGTTGTTGATGATCTTATTCAAGCCTTTATGGCAGCTTTTGGAATCTTGGGAGTAAATGAAGAAAATGTATTTTTCCAATTATTTGTTGAGTCCCTCCTTGGAGCTACTACAAGTTGGTTTTAGTCCTTGGAAAAAGGATGCATTACTTATTGGAACATCATGAAGAAGTTTCTTGGGAGATTTGAATCAACAATTGATGTGGCTACACTCCTATCCCATTTTTTCAACATAAAATGAATGAATATGAACTTATGAGAGATTGTATAGATCGATCTATGAGATGCTTAATGAGGATTCTCGACAATACTTAGCCAAGTAAAGAAATTCAATTGGTCATTTTCATTGGAGCACTACACCCCGATGTTAGCTTCCTCTTGAAATGAAGCAAGGTGCGTGATATTGAAGTTGCACAACAAGAGGTCGCTAGTATAGAAGATGACTTAATATAATTTGGGCTTTGGAAAACAAAGAAAGTTAAAAATATTCCTAATCAAGTTTAGCTACAAGAGGTAAAATAGTTGTCTTCATTTTCATTCAAATGCACCAATTTGGACCCCAAAAAGCATATCCAATGGAGATTGCTCAGTTTCATTTAGCATATTATGTAGGATTTTTGCATTGGATAACATCTCATACTCAACACATGTTCACAAAGGAGCTACTAAAGTATAATATGGTAGAAGATTGTCCTATATTTGAGAACCTATTTGAATTTCCTTATATCTATGCTGGTGGCACTATAGATGTTGCTTGTATGTTGAATAATAAGATCTCTGACATTGCAATAAATTGGGCTAGTGGTCTTCATCACACTAAAAAGTGTGAAGCATCAAGTTTCTTCTATTTAATGACTTAGTGTTGGGAATTTTGGAGCTACTTAAATACCATGCTTGAGTTCTTTATATTAATATTGATGTCCATCATGACGATGGTGTGGAGGAAGCCTTCTATTATACTGATAGAGTGATGATAGTGAGATTTCACAAATATGGTGATATGTTTTTCCCTAGAACATATGGAGGGGCTCACGTGATAAAAGGATCGACACCATTTAGTACAAGTTTTAAAACTTTCATGACATTACAAATGGAGACCTCAGGCCTAATATTGCTAGTAAAATTCTTTGGGTAGTAATTTTATAAGTTTTTCAAACCATTAAAAATGTCGCCTACTAAGTTAGTAGAAACATTAAATGAAGGAGGTGGGCAGAGGCAAAGAAAAATACAAAACTTTAATTGCATTGCCTGAATGAAAACGATTACAATTGCCTCTATTTATAGAGGTCTTTGGAGAGATCTGGAAGATCTAGAAACTACTTCACATGGAGCTAGGAAATTGCACATGTTTTTGGTGGTCGGTGAATGACAGCGAAGAAATGGTCGGTAGAAGATGGTAGAAGCTTCTGCCTTTAATGTTTTCGGTGGTAGAAATTAATATCGCCAACAGTCCCCCCTAATTTCTACCACTAATTACATCATTGTCTTTCATCATCTGAGCTTTAGCTCATACAAACACAAACACTATTTCATTTTATCTGCTGCTTTTCACTACTTTCTCAGCTCTGCGGAGCTGGGCTAGACTCACAAACTTTGACAGAAATCTGCTCCGATCTATACAACTCCTTGATGCCAATTCGATGATGTTTTCAAACTGCCAATTCCTTACGTGATGCCCACATTTTTCAAAACCTCTTAAAAGCTTTCATCTGTCACAAATAGTGACAGGATCTCCTCTTAACATAGCTCTTGACATCTGTCACAAATGGTGACAGGATCACCTCCAAAATCTTGCCTGACATCTGTCACAAATGGCGACAGGATCCCCAGATGATCTCCTTGTCTTCTCAATCTGCGACATTCCACATAGCCTTCAATCTGTCTGGCGGTGGATGCCACGGTCTCCTTCCAAACAGAGGTGGGCATTTTTCGAACTCTAGTTCTGATTTGAAATCAGCGGCTTCCTTCTTAACTTTTCCTGCGACTTCTTCAACAGCTGCTGCTTCACATATCTTCAACTGCTCATCTTTGCCTTGAATAGCAACTTCTAAAACTGACCACCTTCACAGTTCTCTTGCGGTAGCTTTTACAACATATGCGCCCCTTTCCTTCTCCATAAAGCGACAGATCTTGGTTTATTCCTTAGCAGATCTCTATTTAATCTGAATTCTGCTGCTAACACGTCCTTGGATGCGGCATCCTCAATCTCTTTTTGAGAATGACTTTCTTCACAGGGTCACAGGCAGCAACAACGATCCTGATCTTCAAACAACCAGCGATCTTTTCCTTCTGGACTTTTTACTCCTTCCAAAAGCTGTGATCTTCAGCTCTCTGATTTGATGCCCACGGTCTGCAAACAGAATCTGGCAGCAACTTCTTTCAACAGCACTTACTCCAGCGATGGATCTTCACAAACTATTTAACAGCAGACTCTCTCACAATCGTCTGCTCTCCAGGTCTTCTACCATAGGCTCTGATACCACTTGTAGGAGGTGGGCAGAGGCGAAGAAAGATATAAAACGATTACAATTGCCTCTATTTATAGAGGTCTTTGGAGAGATCAGAAGATCTAGAAACTACTTCGCATGGAGCTAGAAAAATTGCACATGTTTTTGGTGGTCGGTGAATGACAGCGAAGAGATGGTCGGTGGAAGATGGTAGAAGCTTCTGCCTTTAATGTTTTCAGTGGTAGAAATTAATATCCGCCAACATTAAAAATCCTGCTAGCATGTATAGCAGTGATTTCATGAAATTGTGAAACTTTCCACTGTGGTTAGAAGAACCACATAAAAGTCTGCCTCAAGGAAAAATTCAAGTCATCGATAGGTTGGAGGAATATAGAATGGTTCTCATAACCACTAAAATTCTTTCCTCAATCTTTCGAATGAAAGATTGAAAGACACGACCAAGAATAAATAGGCCAAAAGTATGAAGGTAATTGGCATGAATGACATTAAATCAGACATCTATCACAAGGCCTCGTTTAATCATAAATTGAGGAGCACTATTAAAAGCAATACAAATTATGTATTAAAATGGCAATAAAATAGTTTCAATCAATAGACATCATCAAGGCTTGCACTGTTCCTTTGAAGGAGATCGAGAGTAACTGTGAGTTTTCCCTACCTAATGTGCCTAGTGAGATATATGATTGTAAGACATATCCATTTGAATTCTCTACAATTGAGATACCTGGCTCAAATATATTCCAAAGGTTACAATCAGTCGTAACTATGTCAGTAACATTGTAGAGTACCAAGACTTTTAGGTGTGAAACTATACACCACTTCCACTTGTTAACAACAACATCAAGATGGAGGTTGGAATTGAGGTTTGCTTACATATAGATTTTGAGTACAATAAACTGCGCGTCACCTGCAAGATGTCATTGGCAAAATATATATTTTCTTCTGAATCAAGATCAAGAACATGGAGCTTGAATAATTCAATTCAAGAAAATCAGGCCAAGTTTTTATAATGGAATAAGAAAATGGTTAGGTACTTGCTGGAAATGGTAGAAGATAATGAGTTTCATGCAACATTTCCTTTGTGAGTCAAAGGATGTGGAAAGGACACATAGAATTATAGGCTCATTGTTTCAAAGCTATATCAATTAGAGCACTCTACCTCCTCAAGATCTCTGTTACCTTGTTGCAAAAATGCAATTTGATAGGATTAATATTCGAAGGTAGACGAATAAAAGGATTATAGATATCCAACAAGTATTAGCAGATGGATTTTAGAAATGGCTTGTGAAACATTGATAGCTCAATAAAATGCAAAGATAGAAAAGTAGAAGGAATTATAAAGGGGTTTCTCCACTTGAAAAGGATATGTAGTTGATGCTAATCACAATCCCTTTGATGTGGTGCTAGGAAATCAAACATTTCCATGTTTTAATTATTTATGATTAAAACTTTGACCTCTTATCTTCATTACAATGTAACCGAAATATGATTGCTAGGAATTATTCGAGAACTCATAAAGAAACAGTTATCATTTTCCAGGAGTCAGATATTAGTAGCAAACAGCTTCACATGTAATTGAAAATGCAGTAAGTGGTTACAATAAAATAAGCAGCTATGAGTAAACATTTTGTCCAGAAATTTGGGGAATCTGCCATGTGTCCTAAAAAAATTCACCAAATAATTTCAGTATTTACATTTGAATAAGGGAAGTGATAAATAAATAAAAAACTTACGGAAAGAGAAGGTAAACGATTATAAATAATCGGTTATGAGGAACTAAAAAGGCTCACCAAGAAAGTTTAAATATGTAATCTGAAAACAAAAACAGGATCCTTTTGTTGGTTTTTCTTCTGAGAGCCTCTATGAGGGTTGGGGTATCTTTTTTTGTTATTCACCTAGGGAAGATAGGAGCAGTTTGGTTTTTCTTCTAAACACATTTTTCTGTACAGGAGATATTGAGTCTGTGAGTTCATATTTTACATTACGGTAATAAAGAGACATTCTCAAATCTGTTTGTTTGCATATGTTTCTTTTGATGGTAGATATCCTTTGTGTCTTTGCAATCATCCTTTAATGTAGTTTCTGTTATATCAAATAGTGAATGCATTTATTGCAAAATCTGTGAATTTTAGTTAAGTCATTTCTTGAGAGTATTTGCTACTCGTTCTTTCCTAATTATCACTCGTGGGTGTGGAATAGGTGATCTATGTGTCATTTTTTCCATATAATTTTATTTCAAATCTGTTATCACATTTTTGTCATTGTTATGCACAAATGTTTTCTTTCCTTTTATGCTTTATGGTTAAAAGCATATACCCAAAAATTAGTTAGATTGTATGAGGGAGTTGTACCTCGGTAAAATTCAGAGGAAAATCACAATTAAGTTGTGATCTTTCTAGATCTGTTAGAGACAAAGGCACCTTTTTGGGAAAATATTCAACATCATCTCAAGGTTCCCAATATGTTAACCAATAGATTCTTGGTGACTCCGCTGGGGAGAGAAATGAAATTCTAGTGTCTCCTCTTCTCAGAAATTTGGAGGTACCTCCCTGGGGATGGAGGTTCGAGACTCTGTTATATGGAACATGCTCACATATTTTCTTTGGTAGAAGAGTTCCAATGTTTTTTTGTCAACCTACATTATGACATTGATTTCATCCCAACCATGGTGCGCTCATTTGGACCTTTATCGTTTCCATAGTACTCAACATTACTTGAAGGTTCAAGGAAGCATTTTTCAAAGGTCAATGGAGAAGATTAACAAGTTGTTGATGATCATATTCAAGCCTTTGTGCATCCTATGGCATCTTGGGAGTAAATGAAGAAAATGTATTTGTCCAATTATTTGGTGAGTCCCTCCTTGGAGCTGCTACAAGTTGGTTTTAGTCCTTGGGAAAAGGATGCATTACTGATTGGAACATCATGAAGAAGAAGTTTCTTGGGAGATTTGAATCAACAGATGATGTGGCTACACTACTATCCCATTTTTTCAACATAAAAAGAAAGAATATGAACTTATGAGGGATTTTATAGATCGATTTATTAGATGCTTAATGAGTATTCTTGACAATACTCAACCAAGTAAAGAAATTCAATTGGTCATTTTCATTGCAGCACTACACCTCGAAGTTAGCTTCCTCTTGAAGCGAAGCAAGGTATGTGATATTGAAGTTGCACAACAAGAGGTTGTTAGTATTGAAGATGACTTAATATTATTCAGGCTTTGGAAAGCAAAGAAAGTTGACAAGATTCCTAATCAAGTTTATCCACAAGAGGTAAAATAGTTTTCTTCATCTTCATTCAAATGCATCAATTTCACAATTTTTGATGATTTCTTTTCAAGAAATTGTCAAATTGTTTCAAATATTGAAATAAGGGATGAAGTATATGGCTCGCATTATGAAGAATATAAAGGTGCATCTGCCCATGTTTGAATGATGAGAAGCATGTTTCCTCATTTATGAATATTGATGGTAATCATACACAATCTAAAAATCTAACTTTTGCTATGGTTTGTGAGCAATCTTCTAATGATATGAACATTTGGGAATCAGGTGAAAATGGTTCATCAGATATTCAAAATCATGCATAGTTGGAATGTGAAGTTCCCACCTCGAATCGTAAAGATGGAAGGATGAAAATAAAGGTTAGCCATGATTTTACTCTTGATTCACCTCATCTTGGATTTGATTTATAAGTTGCTAAAGTATGAAATAAATGAGGTTAGAGAAGGTAAAGCTGATTTGGTAAATGAGGAAGTTCAGTCCCATGTTGTTCACATTCTAGGTTGGTATTTTGAAATGTATGTGGATGATGCTATAGGTGGAGTTGTTTTATCTCCCTTGCAAGCTATGGAGAAAGTTGATTTAAGTAACAAATCTAAAAATACAAAGCTTCCATTAGAAGAGCACAAATCAAGCCCTAAAGCTAAAGGTGGAATTTCTTTGTTTAAGGAGTCCAAATTTAATAAGGTTGTTGTTCATGATGAAATTTTTCAGACTATGCTAAAGGGAGTTGATTCTCAGGAAATTATGGAAGTTTATAATGAAGAATGGCTTTTTCGGACACTATTCAGTGAGTTATTTGATTATGTAGATTCCAGATTTATATTCATCATCCTCAGAGGACTTATGAGTTTGCAGGTACTTCACGAGTTCATATCCCTCTTTCGTACTAGCATATATTTGTCCCAACCAGTTAATGGCTTCACCTAAGTTTCTTGGGAAGATTGGAGTGTTGTACCTAGTCCGAGTGTATAGGTGTCTTAGGTTTCTATTTTTTTTTTTGGTCTTTTGGTTTGGTTTCAATTTTGGCTTGTGTTCTTCATTCCCTCCATGCTCTTTAACTCTGGCCCAATGAATAAGCATTGATCTATAATAGAGATGTTGGAGTTCTCTACTTTTCACAAGGAAACACAGTCCCCAATCAAAGCCTCTGTTGTCTCCATTTCTGGACCCTTTAAAATTTTGAAAGTTTCCCCTTCAAAATTCCAGTTAAGTCTATGATGGTTGTGTAAATGGATCCCTTGTAGATGTAGGTTTTATATTTCAGAAATATTCCTTTGTGGTTGGATCCTCAAGATGTTGCAACTCGTACTTTTGCAAAGCAATTTAAGCAAATTGTAGTCAATTTCAGGTGACATGAGTTTGCAAACTCTAGATGCTTGTTTTCTTAGGAATAGTGGATTGTGGAGGTTCCATAAGCACCTACCTTTATGTATAGTTGATTGAACGCCTGCTAAGAGAAGGAAGTCTTAATTGAATTCATTATAATAAACTCCATCCTCATGAGTATATAGATGAATGGTAACACAGATCAAAATCCTAGTTGTCTGGAAAGCTATGCTTCTACCATCGGCCTCACAGCTTCACAATTCTAACAAAGGGATGTAGGAAGTGTGTACTTTGATCCTAATCATCACATAAACCTTGCACGACACACCATCTAACGCTTTCTTGTGATCCTCACAAGAAGATGGAGATATATCAACCCCACAAAGCATATCCAGTGGAGCTTGCTTAGTTTCATTTAGCAGATTATGTAGGATTTTTGCATCAGATAACACCTCATACTCAACACATGTTCACAAAGGAGCTACTAAAGTATAATATAGGAGAAGATTGTCTTGTATTTGAGAACCTATTTAAATTTTGTCATATCTATGCTAGTGGAACTATAGATGTTGCTCGTAGGTTGAATAATAAGATCTCGAACATTGCAATAAATTGGGTTGGTGGTCTTCATCATGCTAAGCAGTGTGAGGCATCAAGTTTCTGCTATTTAACGACTTAATGTTGGGAATTTTGGGGCAACTTAAATACCATACTCAATTTCTTTATATTGACATTGATGTCCATCATGGTGACGGTGTGGAGGAAGCCTTCTTTTATACTGACAGGGTGATGAGAGTGAGCTTTCACAAATACGGTGATATGTTTTTCCCTGGAATAGATAGAGAGGCTCATGTGATAAAAGGATCAATGGAATTTAGTACAAGTTTTAAAACTTTCATGACATTACAAATGGAGACCTCAGGCCTAATATTTCTAGTAAAATTCTTTGGGTGGTATTTTTATAAGTTTTCTGAACCATTAAAAATATCACCTGCTAAGTTAGTAGAAACATTAAAAAGCTCACCAGCATGTATAGCGGTGATTTTGTGAAATTGTGAAACTTGACGCTATGGTTAGAAGAAGCACATAGAAGTTTTCCTCAAGGAAAAATTCAAGTCATTGGCAGGCTGGCGACATAGAGAGCGGTTCTCATAACCACTGAAATTCCCACCTCAAGCTTTCGAAGGAAAGATTGAAAGACACCGCTAGGAATAAACAAGCCAAATGTATGAAGGTAATTGGCATGAATGACATTAAATCGGGCATCTATCACAAGCCCTCATTTAATCAGAAATTGAGGAGCACTATTAGAAGCAATATGAATTATGTATTGAAATGGCAATAAAACAGTTTCAATCAATAGACACCGTCAAGGCTTGCACTGTTCCTTTGACGGCGATCAAGAGTAACTATGAGTTTTCCCTACTTGATGTGCTTTGTGAGATACATGATCATAAGAAATATCCATTTGAATTCTCTATAGTTGAGATTCTCGGCACAGATATATTTTAAGGGTTACAATCAGTTGTAACTATGTCAGTAACATTGTAGAGTACCAAGACTTTTGGGTGCGGAACTATTCACCACTTCCACCTGTTAACAACAACATCAATATGGAGGTTGGTATTGAGGATTGCTTACATATAGAGTTTGAGTACAATAAAGCAAGTATCACCTAAAAGACATCATCGACAAAATATGTTTCCTTCTTGAATCAAGATCAAGAACATGGAGCTTGAATAATTCAATTAAGGAAAGTCAAGATTGTTTATAATGGAATAAGAAAATGGTCAGTTACTTGTTGGAAATGGCAGAATATAATGAGTTTCATGCAACGTTT
>VDFB02376304.1:0-43685 GCA_007258455.2 Sequoia sempervirens | reverse complement strand
ACCATTTCATTCAAAAAGGCTGGAAGGACCTTCAAGCTGCAATCACTGTTAGAAGAAGATGAAGGACAATCAAAGACACAAAACATCATGTTGAGCAGTGGTAAGGAGTTTCTTAACAACCTACATCAAGGGGATGAAGGATATGTGATCATGATGCAATCCAAAGAGGAAGAAATGGATGAAAGGACAATCTTACCAGAAACAGTCCAAAAATTACTTGATAAGTACAAGAGTATAGTTAGTGATGGTACACCTGCAACTCTACCACCAAGGAGAGCCATAAGTCATCAAATTGACTTCATACCTGGAGCTTCATTACCTAACAAAGCAGCATACAAACTTACACCAGATTAGAACCTAGAGGTAGCTAGGCAAGTACAAGAATTGTTGGATCAAGGATTGATTCAAAAGAGCATCAGCCCATGTGCAGTACCAGTGGTTTTAGCAACCAAGAAGGGAGGTAAGTGGAGGTTATGTACTGATTCGAGAGCAATAAATAGGATCACCATTAGGTATAGGTTTCCTATTCCTAGAATTGAAGACTTGATGGATTATCCCTCGAGGTGCTTAGTCTCTTCACAAAGTTGGATCTCAAGAGTGGATACCATCAGATCGTAATTACATGCGATGAGGGAAGACTTTTAAGACAAATGATGGGTTATAAGGAGTGGAGAGTGATGCCATTTGGTCTCTCAAATGCCCTAGTACATCTGGCGAGACTCCATGAAATGAAGTGCCTGGCACATTCTACAGTGGATATTTTGTAGGTGTACCTTGATGACATCCTCATATACATCAAGACAGTAGAAGAACATTTGAAACATGTGGAGCAAGTTCTTAGAAGGTTGCAAGAGGAGAAGTTGGCAACCAATCTAGAGAAGTGTGAGTTCTTTAAGCAAGAGCTTATCTATTTGGGTTTTGTAGTGTCCAAAGGCTCATTAAAGATGGATCCAAGCAAGGTGCAAGCCATCCTAAACTGGCCTACACCAACCACAGGGACTGAGGTGAGGAGTTTTCATGGATTGGCCAATTTTATAGAAAATTCATAAGGAATTTTAGTGGTATATGTGCACCAGTCTTAGATACAATTAAGGGTGGTTTAAAAACTAAGTTTGTGTGGAATCAAGAAGCTGAGAAAGGGTTTGAGAAACTTAAACAGGAGGTGGCAACTCAACCAATTCCTCTTTTACCTAGCTCTTTGACAAGTTGTTTAATCGTGGAATGTGATGCAAGTGGAGTGGCAATAGGAGGAGTGCTCAGTCAAGAGGGCAGGCCTATAGCCTTCTTTAGTGAGAAGCTAAATGAAGCAAAGAAGAAATATTCAACCTATGACTTGGAACTTTATACTTTGGTTCAGTCACTTAGAAAATGGAGGCATTTACTTCTACCCCAAGGGAGCTTGTGGTTTTACTGATAATGAGGCAATTTAGCTTTATCACCACTAAGAGAAGCTAAGTAATAGGCATTTGAAAATGGATAGAATACATCCAGTTTTACTTTTACCATCAAGCACAAGAAAGGACAAATGAAACAAGCGTAGCAGATGCATTTTCAAGGTAAGGTTGCTGATAAAGGCAAGTATATTACAACTCAAGCAGCATTGGGCATAGAGAGCTCTGCTGATCTATATGGGGGCAAGATGAAGACTTTCAGAGGCCTATAAGGTATGTTCTATCCTTTGAGAACCATTTCATAGTCAATAATTTATATACTTGCAAAGTGGAAGCCGTTGTTTAAGGGAAATCAGTTGTGTTCCAAGAGGGTCAATGAGGGAAAATCTGAGTCAAGAAAAGCATAATGGCAGTCTTAGTGGGAATTTTGGCATTAATAAGACCTTAGAGCTAGTACAAAGATTCTATTATTGGCCTAAGTTGGCAAGAGATGTTAGAAGGTATGTGGAACAATGTGTTGTGTGTATGAAAGCTAAGGGAGGAGCTAGTAATGCTAGTTTGTATCAACCCTTGCCCATTCCTAATAGACCATGGGAGTGTGTGAGCATGGATTTTGTTGTAGGCCTTTCTAAGACCAAGACTGGTTTTGACAGTGTTTATGTTGTAGTAGACAGATTTAGCAAGATGATTCATTTTATTCCTTGCAAAACTACTCATGATCCCAGCTACATAGCTCATCTTTTCTTTAAGGAAGTTGTTAGGATCCATGGGCTACCTTTGAGCATTGTTTCAGACAGGGATGTGAAGTTCATGAGTCGCTTTTGGAAGACTCTATGGAATAGATTGGGTACTAATTTGTCATTTGGATCAACTTACCATCCTCATATCAATGGTCAAACAGAGGTGGTTAATAGGGTGCTTGGTAATCTTTTACGATGCTTAACTAAAGAATATGGACAGACATGGGATATGGTTATTTCCCAAGCTGAGTATGCCTATAATGACAGTGTCAACCAGACCACAGGGAAGAGTCCATTTGAGGTTCTGTATGGAATGCACCCAAGAGGCATATGTGAGCTCAAAGACCTTGGATCTATGGAGAATAGGAGTGGACATGCAGAAGACTTCAGTCAGACCATGAAGGAGATTCAGGAGTAGGTCAAGAGGACAGTCACTGAGGCTACACAAAAAGTGAAGGAGGAGGCAAATATGTCAAGGAAAGATGTGCAATTTCAAGTAGGGGACTATGTTATGGTTCACCTTAACAAATCAAGGTTGTAGAAGGGAATGTCAACCAAGTTGCAGGTGAAGAGAGTGGGTCCCTGCAAGATATTGTCCAAGTATGGGCAGAATGCATACAAGGTGGAGTTACCTACTGATCTAGGAATCTCACCAGGGTTCAATTTTGCTGATTTGATCAAGTATAAGGGGATAGTCAAGGATTTGGATCAGGACAATAATGAGATCTTTAAGGACATCAGTAACATTTCCATACCTACTCAGGCCAAACCTCAAGCAGAAAAGATCTTAGAGTCAAAGGTGAAGAAGGCCACAAGACACAAAGTGTACATGGAACACCTCATCAAGTGGAAGGACAAGCATGAATATGAGGCTACTTGGGTGGATGAAGCTAAATTCAAAAAGCAGGGCATTGACCTGTCAGTGATCTCTCCTTCCAATCCTTAGTGTTTGAGCTGAGAGGGGGAGAATGGTGCAAGATCACCTGGGAAAATACTAGGTTTATAGAAGTCTTGAATGAAGTTCAAAATTTTGTTGTGTTGTTCATAAGGTCATGTGACCATTGTGTTGAGTGCTTAGGGATGTTTTTGATTTGTTGGAAAGAAGTTGACAAGAGTTACTTAGTTTTAGAACATCATCTTGCTAAGTTGTCAAAAGTGGACCTAGGTTGAAAAACATAGTGAGTTTTATAACATTGGCATTTTGGTCATCAATAGGCTCGATCAAAGAAACTTAACTATTTCTAGGGCCTATTTAAGGGAAATCTCGACCCTGGAGCAGGGTTGGAAGATTTAGTGTTTTGGTGAAAATTTGTTAAATTGATGGAAACAACATTCTGAGACACAAGTTTTCTGAGTTTTGCATTCAAATTGTGCTTTAATGGAGTAACCCTGCTATTATTTTGTTTGTAGAATGTAGTGTTAATATTGTACAAGCTTGGTGTTCCATCCATTTGTCTTTGTAGATGTTTTCATCTTTTATTTGTAAATAGTTTGTTTTCTATTTTTTTCTGGCCTGAATCAGGCAGTTTTGAGAGAATGGAGTCCTAGAGCACTTCCCCACCGTACAAATTGTACGGCCTTTTGGGAATAGTGTCTAGGATCCCTTAGTGTAAATATGATAGCTTGTAGGGCTTGTGGGAGTTTAGGAGGTGCTAGCAAAGTCATGCCCTAGGCGAGCCAGGCAGGGTCCGGCTAGGGAAGACAGTGAGAAAAAGACTCATATCTTGCAGGGGTATGAATATTTTGAAGAAATTATTTTTGGTGAATTTTGTTGAGGGTCTTGGAAATGCTTGGTAGTCAGGAGGAGGTTCTATCAAGTCGTTTGGAGGGAGAACTTTTTGACAGTCTAAAATCAGCTGGGAAAGCTTACAAACCCTAGCCTTTGGGTCAATTTTGTGTGTGGACAGTGTACGGGCTGAGCAGGTTTAAAACCCTAAAAATCTTTAAGGTGTAGGCATGAGAAACAAAACCCTAAACAAAGAACCTAGATCTTTTGGTGGGTTTAGGAGAAAATTGCCATTTACCCGGGTAAGAGGCCTAATTGGGGCTTTAGGCTTGTAGCCTTTCTAACCCTAGGAAGGGATCTTGTGAAAGCGATGGTTAGTTGGAGTCTTGTGATGGAACAAGAACTCTAGATTGATCATCTTGAAGCTATTACAACATTTACACACCCCTGCAAGAACCAAATTGGATGTTGAGAGGATTTGGCCTTTAGGAAGGAATAAGGGTCAATGGTGAGGTTGTGGCAAAGCACCAAGATTTGCTTGGTAGAAGGAAAGCATGTTGATAGTGGGGTTGGTCAGTAGGAGCAGTGGCACCTAAACCTGAGGCAGGACCACTAGGACAAGGTGGAAGAGACACCTAGGAGTTCTTAGGAGCAAGGACTTAGAGCATGGGGTAGTGAGTGCCTCATCCAACCCCAACCTATCGTTATGCATGCATGGAATTTGGTCAAGCATGTTTCCTTAATATAGATCTAGCACAACAATAACTCCTATATTCACTCAACAAAAAATTAAGACCATTTACAAGGTGGTTACAATGCTTCAATTTAAACTAGTAATTTCCCTCTTGCTGAGAGTCTTCCCTCCATTGACTTTTGAATGATCACCTTGTTGGCCTTGATTGAAAATGACCAGCTGGAAAAATCTTCCTCAATTTTGTAGGCTCTAATTATATCTGCATAACAATATTAGTACGCACAACAATTGCATATCTATAACTATCTCAAAGTAACATTCATTAATCCACATGTAAAATTAACATAGATAGTTCATATAGCATGTCAATGTCATTAAAGATTACAAAAATAAGCTTATGCCCAATGTCTATGGTTTTGAGGAAATATCATAAAAAGGTCAACATCCAAGTATCAAAGTCATGAAAACCATAACAAATAGATAATAAATCTGTCAAAATTGAGTCATGAATTGGACTCATCAGAAGCTACCAAGGTGAGAAGAATGATAAGAAAAAATTTGGCAATTCCAAAAAAAAAAGTGATAAAGTGGTGACTATATGCCCCCTCTTGAGTTTGCCCCTAGCTAGGTGGGGAAAAATAAGGAAAAGTAGAGGGAGCATGATGTCCTAGAAAAATAGGCCCCAAGGGAGCTATATATACCAGGATGGGCCCCTAGAAGGGTCATTTTCACTATTCATCAAGTGAGTTTTGTTGACTTTTGTGAGAGAAAAGTCAGCAAAATGCCATGTAGATGAGAATACGTGGAGCCCAAACTAGACCAGCTATGATAGGATGTTGCTAAGGGTCTCGAGGTGGACCAGTTGAGTCCTCAAACCTTTTTTTGTGTTTTTTTAATATTTTAGCCATGTTTAGAATGAAATCGTAGTGCACACATCCAAGATGTGCACATTCGTCCCTTTAATGCACTAGCATCTTGCTAATGCACTGGAGACCTCTACATGTGTTGGAGTTCACCAAGTGCATTCACATCTAGTCTAGCTTTAATGGCAGACCTCAGACAATATTGCATCACACAAATGTTTGTGTGGCGTGCCTGCATCCCAAAGGCACTAGATAGAATTTTTTTTATGTTTAAGATACAATTTTCATGCCCAACCTACTAATTTAGGTCTTTTTCAATTTTTGTAGGACCCAAAGATCTGAGACTAGGTTTGGCACCTATCAGACAACAAGGAGATGCTTTTATGGTGAGTTAGTTTGTGGCACATCTACACCATGCCTAAGATGCTTTACCACAATCACCTGCTCATGGAATTGGTGGAGCAGTGAAGTTCCTCCACATTGACTTTCCACCTTCCAACAGGTGAGATGACCATCACATTAGAGGATGTGTACTACATGCTCGATCTCCATTCGCGAGTGGCAGGTGACGATAGATGACACACGTTCTACATAGGAGTAGGTAGAGGGGGTCTAGTATTGCTCGGGTCATGATGAGGATGGTGATGGAATTGGTCACATCAACATTTTCTAGTTTGATTAGGGCAGCCTGGTGGTCCCCTTACTTTGACGGGCGTTGTGGATGTGTGAGGCTCTCACCTTCAGGGGGCCTTGTGCACACCATTAGGGTGATGGAGTAGCACATGATAGCCTTTGCGTGGGGATGAAGCATGCTCACACACCTATACCATGAGTTGGGAAAGTACGTGCATTATAAGTTCCAAATATTGACCACATGCACCCTATTACAGGTGTGGGCCTTTACTCATATCACATGCACGAGGCCAGTCAGGTATTCCTAGGTGAGGGATTATTCAGTGTTGATGGCTCATTGCTATGAGCTTATTAGATAGTGGTGGCATAGGGATTCATAGTTTTGGTGTGTACAATTCAATACTTTGAGGTTTGACTAGATTAGGTGGCAGCCTTATTGGTGGTTTCAGTGGGTAGATGATATCAAGTACTTGATGAACCTGCAACATAACTATTTTTTTTGAGGTCACACTGATTTTGTGATTATGCTTTCCTACTGGTGTAGAGTGATGCATTGGGTTACTATTATCCATACTATTCCTATGTCGATCCCCTCCTACAAATGGGCCATGAGGAATGCTACACGACTAGGTGATTGTTGGAAGCCATCCATCACTGACGTCATCCCTTCTTATGATGATGTAGATGATTAGGACCAGCTAGAGGCCCACCTCGTTGATGATGTAGGCGTGGTGTAGGGATTCCATACCTGGTGGTTGATTCATCGGCCCACAACTATTTTCACAGCAGATGCCCCCAAGGGGGATTCTGATCTACAAGATGATGCACTACCAGTACAGTGATAGAGGCAGATGGAAAAATGTGAAGAGCAACAACAACAACAATAGGAGGAGGGTGGTACAACAAAGGTGAGACTAAGGGGGTGGTGGAGAATTGCCTCTTCTCCACCTGCCGTTCTAGTCTCAGTAGCAGTTCCAATGCCATCGATCGACCCAACGACAACTCTAATGGCACAAGGAGCAACACCCGATGCGGTGGCACACAACCTAGTGTTGCCCCACCCTCGGACCTGCACTAGTAGCTATGGGACCCAGACATAGCATTTGCTTGTAATTTCATTTCACTACTTCTAGCTTTCATCTCATGTATATGCTTTTATTTTTTATTTTATGTATATAGATCGCATGATATTGATGGGTCTATTGTCTTTTTGAATGTAGTGGACACTCAAGGATGGAATGTGTTGAATATTATAGTGTATAATAGAGATGAACTTAGTCAGCCTATCCAAGGGTGTGCCCTGGACGCGTATCAACTAGCCTCAGTAGGGAAACATGCCCACTTATTCAAGCCAGTCATAGTCCTGAGGATGGCATAGGAGGAGGGGTAGGAGGAGATCATCTAGAGGATTGCAAATGCAACTACTACCAAAGCACAAAGAGACTAGGTGTTAATGGAGTTGTGGACTTCCCTATCTAAGCTAGATGTAGCTGTGATGAGAGAAAATGGTGCCAAGTAGGCACGTGATGCTCTGTTAATCCAGCTTGATGACCTCATAGGGCAAGCAACAACTATGATTCCAATAGGGGATTAGTAGCTACAAGATGCACTTAGGCAAGCCATTCTTTAGATAGCCTCCCTTCAAGGAGAGATTAGATGGCTACACACAATGACATCCATCTTGTGATCATATTGGTCTTGCTTTGTCTCTACTATCTAGCCGCAGTGACAACTGCCACTAGACCCAAAGGGCTCATGGAGCCATACACCCGGGGTGTAGAGACTTGATTTTATATATATCATTTTTGTAGTGATAACACATATATATGTATAAACATTGATATGCATATAAAATTTCCACTTATTGTTTGATGGCAGTGGCACGATACATGTACATGACATTTGACATATATATATATACCTGAGATACTAGTTCTGACACTATGGTGTTTCTTGTTTCATCTGCATATTCTTCACTTTCATGTATGATTATGTGATAGATGTGGTATTTATGGTTGTATGTTTAGATTAGATGCTACATGATTTAATAAACACACATGGATGTATATTAATTAAATATAATGATGATCTATCTACCTAACCAAAAGATGTAATGTAATGCATGGATACATAGCATAGAAAAATACACGCATGTATGTCTCTCTCACACACAAAAAAATTTCATAATTTGTTGATGAAGAAATGTGAACATATGATACACTACAACCTTGAGGGGTGAGCGTTGCACATGTGACACATAGACACTATCCATAGTATTGGTGAAGGTGCATTGCATTAATAGGTTCTTTTAGAGGTGTTCCATCCATAGATGACAATCCATAGGCACCAGAACCATACACAAAGATGACAATGTAAGGGCCTAATCAATTAGGACTAAATTTTCCCCTTTGATCAGGCATCACATTTATATTTCTCTAATTCTCAAAGAGAACCAGGTCACCTACCTTGAAAGTTAAAGGAAGAACACCTTGATTACATTTCCTATACAACAATCATTGCTAAGCCTTGAGATGGTCGAGGACTTGCAAATGGAACTCGTTGAGTAAATCGAGCTGATGCAAACAATTAGATCAGTAAGTTTTGTCATCAATTAACCCTTCAAGGGAAACCCACAAAGAGAGAATTTACAATTCTAAAGGCATGATAGCTTTAGCATTGTACAAAAGGTTTTAAGGCATCATTCTTGTCATCATACGAACACTCATGTGATAGGCCCACAAAGCAAATGTTAATTGAATATTCCAATCCTTACCATGTTTGTTTATTGTTTTTCAAAGAATGAGCTCAAGTGTTTTATTAGACACTTCTACTTGGCCATTAGACTAAGGATAATATGGTGTAGAAAATCTATATTGAATATGAAACTTCTCCAAAAACTGCTTCACTTCCTTGTTTTGAATGGTGTACCATTGTCAGAAATGAAGGTAGAAGGCAATTTGAAGTGAGAAATGATATTTTTTAGAAGAAAACTACATATATGGCTTCAATGTTCATGGATTGGAGTGGGATAGCTTCAACCTACTTTGTGAAGTAATTAGTAGCGGTAATGATAAAGAAATGTCCTTTGGAAGAAGGAGGTGATATCTTCCCAATAATATCCAACCCCCATTTTGCGAACAACCAAGGAGAGGTCTAATTTTGTAGCTCTTGAGTAGGAGCATGAATAAGATAGTTATATTGTTGACATTGCGGGAACTTTTTAACAAAATCAAAGGAATATTGTTCCATCATTTTCCAAAAGTATCCCATGTGAATCAATTTTTGCACCAGGGATTTACAACCAAAATTTCCATCCCCAGAACCTGAATGGGCTTCCTTAAGGGCAAGGGGTATTTCTACTTTAGTGAGACAATGAAGAATAAAGCCATTATAGGATTTTTGATAAATAACATCTAATAAGACAACAGAGTGGACTAAAAATTTTCATATCAAAGTGCGATCATTTTTTGTCGCACCGTCAGGAAAATTTCTACTCTTCAAATAGTTGTAGATGTTAGAGTACCATTCTCCCAAATCTACATGAGAACACATGAGAGCGTCAGATTCAGGTTGATTGGAAATAGTAGGAGAGTTAATAATATGAACCATGAAGTGGTATTCTTTTGTATCCTTATTTGAGGGCACCAGGGAGGCAACGCTCGTCATGGAATCCGTGTGTCAGGTTTCTCTCCTAGGGACACTATCTATTGTGAAAGAGGAGAATCAATCAAGTAAGGAAAAATATATGTCCTGATACTGAGACAACTTATTTTGCTTTGCTTGATATGTTCTCATGATCTGATTGATAATAAGCTCAGAGTCACCATGTATGCGAAGATATTTTATGTTCAGAGCAATTGTGACACACAAGCCTGCAATGAAGGCTTTGTACTTGGTGATGTTATTAGTACATTGAAATTCTAATTGAAAGGGGAGAGGGATTGGCTTTCCCCCAGGTGAGATCAGAACTACACCTACCTTGGAGCTAGTCTAACATATTGATCCATTGAAATACATCTCCCATACAAGATCGTGGCTAATTGTGAGAATATCTTCATCAGAAAACAAGTCTAGACTAGGGAAGGAGTGAGATGAAGGAGAGTTTGCTACTTGATCATCAATTGCATAACCATTTATCAATTTTTGAGTCACGATCTTTATGTCAAACTCAAAAATCAACATTACCCATTTTTCCAACCTTCTAGCAAGGTCAGCACTAGAAAGCAAATTCTTTTGAAGATCACTTTTCATAATGACATGTGTTTCAACATGAAGAAGATAATGTCGTAGCTTTTGCATTGCAAAGATGAGAGCAAGGCATTGTTTCTCCATGGCAGAATAATGAGTTTCATAATCAACAAGGACACGACTAATGTAATAGACCACTCTTTCTCTTCCGACATCATCGTACTGAGCAAACAAGGTTGCTAAATTGTACGATGATGGAGCAAGGTAAAACAAAAAGGGTCTATCTTGCATATCCGACATTAATACGAGAGGATTGGCTAGATAAGTTTTAATTAAATCAAAATATTTCTGGCACTCATCATCCCATATAAAGCAAATATACTTTTTCAATAAATGAGTGAAGAGAAGTGTACGATCAACCAACTGAGATATAAATCTACGAATCACATAAATATTCCCTTGCAAAATTTGTAATTCAGAAATGTTTCTAGGTGGAGGCATGTTAACAATTGCATCAATTTCATTTGTATTGACCTCGATCCCATGATGATAAACTATGAATCCTAAAATTTATCCTGTGTCCACACCAAAGACACACTTAAGAGGATTGAGCCTCATCTTATAGATTCAAAGTATTTTGAAGATGATTCGAAGAGTTCCTACATGATATTGACAAGTTACGAACTTTTCCAAGATATCATCAACATAGTCTTCTAGAATTTTATGAAAGAAGTCATGAAATATTAAGGTCATTGCTCGTTGGTAAGTTGAGCCTACATTCTTTAATCCAAACGACATGACCACATAACAAAAGGTACCCCAAGGGGTAGTGAAGGCTATATTATATTGATCTTTTCAGTTAATACAGATCTATTTATAGCCTGAGAAGACATCCATGAAGGATAACAAGGCATCTCATGTAGTCAAGTCTACAATCGTATCAATATTAGGCAACAAAAATTCATCTTTAAGGGAAGCCTTTATTGAGGTCACAAAATTCAATGCATATACGAATATGGCCATCAGGTTTAGTAATGGAAATAATATTCGAAATCCATGGCGAGTATTTGATAGGACAAATAAAGCTTGCTTTTAATAGCTTCTCTATATCAATCTTAACCAACAATGCAACCTTGGGATTGATCTTTCAATTTTTTTTCCTTAATAGGCTTGGCATCAAGACATTGGATGATATTGTGTACTAGTATAGACTCATCAATACCAGGCATGTCCTTGTATGACCAAGTGAATATATCAAGATGAGAATGTAAAAGGTTGGAGTGCTCCTTAGCTTCTTCAGAAGAAAGGAATTTTTTGATCTTAATCACCCTTTTAGGGGTTTTAGGATCCTTGAAAACTTCAATAAGATCTCCCTTAAGGAGAGGACTTCGATATTCAAGATGAGGTATCGAGACACCATCATCAATGTTAGATAGAGGAGCCTCCTTGTCTATATTCAAAACAAATTCCCCAAAGTGTGCTTTTATATTCAAGTGATATGAGAATCGTCACTTATGGTGAAAGGAAGGAAAGTGGGAATAGGCACCAAAGAATTCTTCCAACACTTCTTCTGAGGAAAAGACATCTAGAGGAAATTCATTAGGTTCTATTTTATCCTCTATCAGTTTAGGATGAACTAAGTTGAGAGGTTCAACTGAAATCATGTTAACACTCCACCATGGCTTTTTTCTAGATTGTTCAATAAAGCATCCCAAACCCAAATTATGTTTGTGAGGCTTAAATTGGATAGAGACCTGAATTCCTTGTTCAATATGCCCAAGACCCTTACGTCTATAGCCATACTTAGAAATGAGCCTGTATCTAGGGCCATAACGTGTTTGAAAAGCCTCAAAAGGAGGTGGTTCCATGTAGAGAGCGTTATTCCACCAATGAGTGTCAAATCTATCTACGAGACCACAACCATCCTTCTCATCAGAATCAAAAATGTTAATCTCCCCAACAGATCTTTGACCTTCCTCGTTAACAGGGGTTGCAACTAGGTTAGTGAGTAGGATTGCAACTTTCCTTCTCAGTAGGAGGTTGATCAACTTTCTTAGCAGAGGTATTTGAAGTTATTCTAAGATCGAGGTGGATGAGATTCACTTTGTATTATCCAATGAAGAATTCATAGAATTCTAAGGATCCCAAAACATCACCAAGAGATGCATTTGATTCATAAGAAGAAGTAGATGGGGAAGACTTAGGACTTTATGGTTTAGGTTGCTCCTCTTAAGGGACACTCACTTCGGGGAAAATCTCCACAAATGGTACCTCCGAGGAACATGTCATCATGTTAGAGGTTAGTGATAGAATATAATTCTTAAGAGTGGAAACAACTGAGGCTCGACTAGCAACCGCCAACTCACAAAGGTGGATAGCTTCAGGGTCAACCTTAATTGTGACAACTTGATTGCTAGCTACAAACTTTAAAGAATGATGTAGAGTAGAGGTCATAGCTCCCATAGCATGAATCCAAGGTCTTCCTAGAAGAAGATTATGAGGTAAAGGGCTAGGCATCACATAAACCAAAGTAAGGTAATGGGTCCTAGCTTCAAGGGCAAGATTATGGTTCCCAGAGCTTGACGACCAATGTTATCAAATCCACAAATGTATAAAGAATCAACAATAATCTTAGGTAATAGATACATACCACAAAAATTGAGAGCCGAATCGATATCAATGAGGGTACATCTAATACAAATTCTATTAACACTAACTATGATCTTTAGAGGGTCTACTTGCTTTTGTACATCCGAGGGAAAAATTTCCTGCAGATAGAACGTAATATTTGGTGAATCTACAGAAATATGAGCCATCAACACATTAACATCTGTCAACCTAATGAAAGTAGGAAAGAGGATATTTTTCAAGGCTTCCTAAAGCATACCTTGATAGACCAGAGTGGTTTGAAGAAAATCGCAAAGTGAGATCTTAGCAGGAGTAACATGAAGTTGCTCGACAAGATCATAGTCTCTAGGTGCTTTAGTCACAAGTTTAGGTAATGAAGAAAGACTTGGTTGAGAAGGTAGTAAAGAAGTAGAAACATGAGTAGGTTGAGGTGTAGGAATTGAAGTTTGTTGACTCAAGTTCTACTAATTTCTTCTAGTATTGTATGTGTTCACTACAACATTTTAAGAAGTAGTTTGTAGCTCATACAAACCTTGTATACAAGTCTATTGAGTCATCATAATACGAGACCCGATAGATGGAATGAATCTTCTTAGGATAAGGGCTAGCTGAAGTCAAGTAAACAACGAGTCTCTTAGACCTCAGACAAGCCATGGAGACTACAACAACGTTCATTGACTCTTCAGCCGGCGAAGAAGAATTGGATGTCTAAGATGAAGAGGTTTGTTTGAGAGATCTACAGATAGAGGAGGATGCTTCTAATAAATCATCTAGAGCATCATCCAACATATTGAAATATTCCTTAGAGAAATAATTATCATAAACATTAAAACATTGCAAAAAAAGATCTGACATGTTTCACGTTGGGTTCAACAAAATGTAAGAGTAGGGGGATTCACTGCTCATGATTCTCTTCATTCTTAAGAGAATCCTAGGGAGTGAACTTCCCTAAAATACCTCAAGCTTTACTAAATCAAGAAATTGCAAAGAATGTTGCACTAAGGATGATATTCAAGAAGACTACTTCAAAATCCAAAAGAGGAGGGTATTGAGATCTTTGTTTAAGAGGGAATAACTCTCGAGCAAAGGACTACAACATGGTGTTAGGATTCTAGTGTGGTGCACTGGAGTCCAAGAGACACTGGAATCTAAGGAAAATAGAGAACCAAAACCTTGAATAGAAATACTTTAACCCTACCAACATACTTAGACCTGAGGTTTGTATAATAAAATAGGTAACTAGAAAGTGAGAAATGCCAGAAAATACAAGTGAGATCCAATGGTGAACTTATAAACAATTGCATGCTCGAGACCTTTCCCCAAGCTTCACTTCAGTAACTTGCACTCAAAATGAATGAGGAAAAACATTGGGCCTGTTCTAAGGATTACCATAGTCAAACCCCGCTTTGGTGTTCCCGCCTCCATGAACAACCAAATAGATAGGAAAAGTAGACAAAATGAACAAATAAGGAGTGGTAAAATCAATCCCTGCTCAAGGAGGAGAACCCATACCACATAGTAGCAAAGTAAACAAAGTAATGTATTCGCAAATATATAAGCACAAGAGAGCATTACCAACAGTCTTTGGCCCCCTCTTGAATGCACATACACACTGTTGAATGCTTGTAAGAGAGTTTTGGTTGTTGGCAGGACCTTAGCCCAGTAGAGCTTCACTATAGAAGTAATATCAAAGAAGTGCGAGCTATAGAATGAAGTAATATTGAAAGATTCAACTCTCAGAATGAGAAGGAACCCCAAAATGATAGAAAAGGAAGAGTTTTGTTGCTACAAGAGGTAGGAGGAGTTGTTACACTCAAAGTTCTAATTACATGGACTTGAGTCACAAGTTAGGATTCCAAGATTCTGCATTTCAAACTTAGAAAACTGTGTGGACGCTAGTGCACCACGTGGATGTCCACATGCTGTGCAGGCGTCCAACTCATCAATTTTTGGGAAATGAGGTAGTAGACTATTGTCAATTCATCATTGGTCCTCATGGAGTTGGAATCACAAAATTTTGACCCATGAGGTTCTTATCATAAATGTGATTAGGCGTAATAAATGCAAGGCTAAATGCGTAAATGTGAAATTGCCCCTAGGGTGAAATATTGTGACATTACAAAATAAACACTTGTAACATGTCCATTGTTCTATGCAGTAACTTTCCTATGTTTAACCTCAAGTAAATAGTTTAAGCATCTAATCATTATGAGCAATAAAATTTATCTTTTCAAAACTATAAAGATAACATGCACATTTGAAATAAACATCTTTCCAAAATTTTCCATTACATTATATCAAGTATTACAACTTTCTGAAGTAATGATTACATAGTACATGTTAACATGATAACATTTCTCTTTTACATTCTTTCTATAGTAATGGATACAAAATACACAAACAAGCCTCTATAGAGCTTACTAGCAATAGATATATGAATGGTCCAGGTGCCTTCCTTGATGAGGAGAAGCATCACTCAAGAAATTTTCTGCTAATCTTGGACTAACTGTGGTCCCTCGCACATCTATCAAACTGATAGATGGCCCTACCCTTCGACGAAGAGATTGGTTTGGTATCCTCATAATAAAATTGACCTTTTCCGAGCATGGTGTTGTGTCCTACATATCTAGATCTATCACACAGTGGTTACAACCTACACATATGGCATTCCCCTACCTAGTGTGTAAACCTGGACCATAGTGAATGAAAGTGTAAATAGTGGCAACTTACACTACTTTGGCCAAAGTATTCATCGCCCAAGATTTAGAGTGGACACCATAAAACTTCACCCACCTTCCTAGCAAGATTTGTATTGACCATTCATACCTATGCATAGGTTATTCCCTTATGCCATGGAGTAACCTTAACACTAGGAATAACCTATAGCCTCTATTTTAATTAAGACACTTCTACTAAGTGATTATGTTGGAAAAATTGGTATGAAATATCACCTTTCTCCCACAATCATTCAATAATGTCCTAGGAGTCCTAATTGGATTGACTATCAACCTAAAAAGGTGAGTCAATTCTCAACAAGGAGGACCTAGGAGGGGGTTCTTTAAGCTTTTAGGGGTTCACCACTAAGAAAATGCTTGGAAAAGACAAATAAGCATTCAACTCACAAAATCTAATAATGCAAGCTAAATGAAAGATACAAATGATGAAATTATGCAATAGGAAGTTAGGATATGTCTACTTGGGAAATATGGAAACTTAATGAGGATTTTGAAAATGCATAAAGGTTTTCAAAAAGTGCTATGGAGGACTAAAACGCCCTTACTATTGTCTTAGTCCTGTTGCTATTTTTTGGGGCAGATGTGGAATCTTCGGATGTCGGAACTAGATCTAGAAGAATTTTTGAAAAATACCTTCGGGAGGACTAAGACACCCTTACTATTTTCTTAGTCTCGTTCAAAATTTCTAAAATCTTTGAATGTGGTCTTGAGGCTGGATGTCTACACTTACTTTTTCTCTGATCTCAAGTTCTGAAACTTCCAGATTTAGCCTAAAGGTGAGTTTCCATGAAGATGACAACTTTGTAATGTAACTTTGCAACTCAAATGATCTTCAAGTGTTCAACCTAGATCTGTAATCACAAACATGCAAGAGGGAAAAAACTTGTTGATTGTTAGTGAATGGGGGTTTGCCTTGGTCAAACCCCGTGTTGGTAACTAAACCTTGAAATGAAATAGAATAATGAAGGGGAATGATTTATGAACAACATGCAATGCTACAACTCACCAAACCCTTGTTATAAAATCTGCAAACTTGTGTGAAATGGCTGCAATGGATATAGATATTGAATCAAAGGAAGGCTTGATAGATATGGACTTGAATTGCTTTCTTGAATCAAAACCCTACATCACAAATGTTAGCACAACACACATGATGCAAGAATCTCTTTGATACGATTCTTGAATCTTGATGATGGCTCCAAATGCTTGATATAATTCTCTTGAATGCTCTTGTGAACTCAATTTTCTATTAGGAATGCTCTCACAAAAGACTTGGATTAGAATGAATGATTGAACCTTGTATTTATACTTATCTATGCTTAATATCTCAAAATTACACCACACCAAACTGACATATGAATTCATTAATTAAAGGAGGCTAAATCCTGTAAGAATTTGAAATTAAATCCTAAAAATACCTTAAGGGGGACTAAGATGCCCTAGGTGGCATCTTTGTCCCAAGGCATGAAACTTGGGGCACATACACCAAAAAGGGGCCCATTTAAGATGCCTCAAAATCAGGGTCCCAAGATCTTTGGGGGACAAAGACGCCCTAGGTGGCATTTTAGTCTCAACCCAAAAATTAGGAACACTCAGATAGAATCATTAAATTATCATTTATCCATTGGATAATGTTGGGATTAGCCAAAAAAAGATATAATTCATAGGGCTTGTGGATACAAAATAGGATCAATTAATACATAAATATGGATAAATAAAGAAAGGTGGGCCCAAAGAAGTGTGAAAATGCAAAGGTATGCATTTTACTACACTACATTTAGCCCCCACTTTAGTGAGAGGATGAAATTGCTTCAAACTCACACTAAAGTAGCCAACCACACAATCAAGAGGGGTTCTCGTGTACAAATGCTAATAAGATAGGATGACAATAACCAAGAGGATGGCCAAGCCCCTAGGATCAAGATCCTATGGATAAACAACATAAGCACAAAGGAACATGCTTGCAGATGATATATGAAGCCATAATCAGATCACAAACATACACCATCAAAGATGGAAAAAAGAAAAAATGCAATGGATCAACCTTTGACTGAATGTCCAATGTGGTGGATTGGGTCTAGGCTATTTGTCCAAAAAGAGGTTTACAAGTGGAATGAGTTGTCCACTATCCAAACAAAATGCATGATCATAAGGGCTAGTGAAGCTAGTTGTTCACTAGGTGAGCCCGAGGAAGTCCATATCAAAGTGACACCCCCATGACCATGATAAGGAAAAAAAGAAAATGCATTCTCACAAGGCCTAGTGAAGCTAGGTGTTCGCTAGGTGAGCCCCAAGAGGTCCATATCAAAGCCATACCTCCATGAATTTGATAAGGACAAAAATAAAATACAACAAGAAAGAGGGATGTTCAAAGGGATTTTGCTTAGTTCATATGAGGCCTTAATCTTAGGGGACAACATTTTATATGTCTCCTAGAGAGGACCAATCAAAGGATAAAAGATTCACACTTAGGGAATGTAGTGTGTCACATCACCACTAAGAGGAATGCAATATGCTAAGATAGATCAAGCTCTTGAAGGTACATTACTCCCAATGTCACCACAAAGAGAAAAAATATCGCATGAAATAAAAACCATCATCAAGGAACATGAAAAAAAATGCAAATGAAATCATGCCAAAATAATGCCAATGTATGCCCCCACTTTAAAGAAATTGCTAACACTATGTTGTGAGCAATTATTTAAAGTAGCCAAAAATGAAAAAGAAAAAGGAAAAGAGGGGTTTCCCCCCAGGAACACATAAGGTATCTCTTGTTGACGATGTTACTCACAACAACAAGGAAAATACATTCTTCATAGACAAACTGCGAAGAGCCTATCATTCTTGAAAGACTTAATCAAAGGTAACCTTAGGGATCTATATGATAGGACAAAGGTTGGCTTAGTTAAATCCCAAGTCTCCAGTAGTCAGGTCTTGAAAGTACTAGGTTCACTTCAAGGTACGATGTGATATTGTTGTTAATCTCAAAGGGAATATGGTTGTTTCTGGTTTCATTAAGAATCATAAGCATTTTATATAAGATTTTAAATTCAATCATAGAATAACATCATGAAATTAAAAGATTTGAAATAATACTTCATGAATATCAACAATTTTTCTATCACTTAAGCAGATTTAGCTTTAAGCATTTAGTAATTTCATAGGAAATGAAAGATTTTCAATAAATTTCAATTCATTCATCCATTTTTTAAAATATTTTCCAGAATTTAAACATCTATTCTAAAATAAAGCATAAAAATACTAAAAATTAAAATTTCTCTCAGTTATTCTCCACGAATTCTCCAAAAAATTAACCAAATCAAAGTAAACCACTTTATACTTCACCAAATTGCTTCACAGCTACATATAAAATGGTGCGAGCTTTTAAAGAGAGGGGTTTTAGTTTGGACACTGAGTAGGTTCTGCATGCACCCTTAAATGGTGCAGCACATAGTCTTGTTCGCCTGAACTAACAAAACCAGATACAAAGATTCATGAGATAGGTAGCTATCAAATTGGCTTCAATATTGATTAATATCTACATGCATACAAGTTTTTAGATTGGAATGATTCAAAAAATAGGAAAAAAGAACAAAACTTAGAGAAGTGTTGGCTCTTCTAACATCCACAAATTATGAACTTAAAACAAAAATAAAGCAGTAAACAACATTTTATAGGAACAAGGCCCCAAGAGTTCAAACTTAAAGTTCATCTAGAAAATCAGAAATAGAAAATCAAAATGTAGCACATTGCATAAGCCAACTATCATTAGAATATTCTAGATGAATTCAAAGCTTTGACTTCCTCTGTAGCAACACTTTTCACTTTCATACTTTGGTAAGCAATACTTCGCATAAATCAAGGCTATTGAAATCCTTTAAAATATAAGATAGGAAACATCTACTAGGACTGGGAACAACCTGCAAAACTCAAATGCAACAAAAAAAATATTTTTGGGACACCTCCGGTATCCGATATCCTGTACTTCCTTTCATCCTTTAGGGCTCGGGCTCTGGGATCTTTTCTTTGACTTTCTTCAACTGATATTCTCAGAAAGCATTCAGTGTTTGATGCATATGTTCTTTTGAAATCCCTTATATTTCCTTCCAAGTGAGCTTAAGCCTAGTGTATTCTTTTGATACCTAGAGTATACTAGCATTCCTTTGCACTTTGCCTATTTCATATTTAGCTATGGTGTTCCTGCACTATATAATCTCATCAATGAACTCCCGAGTGAAAAACTAAATAGGGTCTCTATTTATCCTTTCAATCCATTCCTTGAAGGCTTTAGCTTCTTTACCCTCCTATCCTAGCATTTGGGGATCACAACCTTTACGTGCTAGCATTTCAATAAAGTCTTGATCTTTATCAAGCAATTTTCTACATTCCACGATGACCTTTTTAAATCCTTCTATACATTGTATCAACATGTCACCTTCCCATTTCAATTGTTTCTTCCATTTTTCTTGTAATGGAACTTCTTGCTTTGAAATTACATTTCTTTGTATTAATTCTTGGACATCCATTTGTATGAGAATTTTAACATTTCACCTTTCAGCATCAATCTGTTCTTGGCGAACCTTGCATTCACTTTCAAATATTTTTGGATTTCTCAAACCAATAGTATGCTTCCTTATACTTTCCTATTGCATCTATAATAAATTATTCTCCCTGCCTCACCCAATACTCGATCCATTCTTTAAATAAATTCATTTTATGGTGAACTGTTGTAATTGCATCCACCTATTCTTGTAACATTAGTACTGGATGTTTGGGAAATTCAATTTTTGCTTGACTAGATAGGGTTAGTGATTTTATAAAATGTTCCAAGGTTGCAACCCTTTCCTTTAATTCTCTTTTCTTTATTTTATACTTATGTACTATGGCAACAGTAGCATCCAGATTCATCTTTATTTCTTCCAACTCTTGGCTCCAAGATGAGTGTCCAAAATTAATACTTGTTATCTTGTACTCCTTAGGTGTTATCTCATGTCTATTTTTTTCAGCTATTGGAGTAGCTATATGGAAAGTTCTATCTCCATCTGCATTTTTCTATATGAAATATTTTTCTTTAGCTCTTCGCCTGGGCTTAGGAGTATCTATTTCTTATATAAAATTGTTAAGATCCAAAGGCAATATTTCTACTTCCATTGGAGAATCCAATTCCTTGATTAACCAATTAGGTGTATCATCATTATGCTCTACCTCTACAACATTCATGTGTTCTTGGTTTCCACTTGATTCAGGAACCTCTTCTCTTCTTCAACTTTATTTGTTACATCCTCTGAAATAGGAATTTCTTTAACAATTTATGGAATAGATTCTAGATTTTTGGGATTTGACACTGTCTCCTCTCCTTGAAAACTTATATTTTCCTATCTATCCAGATGTTCAACATCACCTTCCTAGACGTCACTTTCTTTGTATTATGCTACACCAAGATATTCTTCATTTCCAAATTCATCACCTGAAATCTGTGTAGCTTCTTCTTTCTCAATCTCAACTTCAACCCAGTCCTTCTCTAATTCTTCAAAGACCTATGACTTTTCATTATCATTTGGATTATCCCCAAGTGAAGGCTAGGAATCAAAAGTATCTTCAATAACCATTTCATCAATAAGAACCTACCCTACAGTCTCCCTTGCTTCCATCTCAAGAATATTAGGGTTCCCCGCTTCTAAAGCGAGTGTTCCTTGTATAATTTTTTCTTCTTCAGTAGTCGTAGGAGTGGACCCTATATCTATAATTTCTTTTACCACTGGTTGTACCATGGGTTTATGTTTAAACTTCTTTTCTTTTACCTTTTCCCACATGGAAGCCCATCTATCCATCTGTTCTTTAATTCTAGCTTCATCTACCTCAAAAATTTCCTCCAAAACTATAGGAGTTCCTCCCAGTGCTTGTTTCACATAAGCCATATTAACAGAGGGAGGAGAATTAAATAATGTTGTAGCTCTCTGAGATGCACACCTTGTTTGTGCACCAAAATTTTATTTTACTTCTACCACTTTAGCAATGGTAGGTTTAGTCCTTGGCTTTGTTGTAGAGGAAGATGCACCTTTAGGTCTTACTTTTGATTTATCTTTACTTGATTCTGCATCTTTCTGCTTATCAACTGGCTTTAATGAAACTCCATGACTTAAAGCCTCAGAGGTTTTCTCTTCAATTCTTATTCCAGGAGTCACTTTACTAGTTTTCCTTTTCTTCTTAGCAGGTTCCCCACTCTCAAACGCAGTTTCATTTGCTTGTTTTCTTCTTTTATCTTGTCAGAATGTGGGTTAAATTTCTTTTTCTCTCAAAGCTTTATAGAAATCATTTATCCAGTGCTGAGTGTGTAACAAAACTGGTGCAGAGAATCATCAATTGATGTCATTTCTTCACTCTCATAATTTGGGTCTGGGATAGGTTCATCATACATGCTGTCTTCATTATAAGATCTATTCAACACTTTTCCATCATCCTCTTCCAACTTATTTGGAATATCATGAAGCATAATAATCCGAGCAGATCTTAAGGAAAATCTTTCATATTTTCTTTTCCTTACTTTGTGCTCATCTCCACAATTAAGCCAATAGTCTTCTAGGTATTGGACATGAGCACGTTAACCAACTATGTTCTTGGAAATATTCCCCTCAATATCATAATACATTCTTTGAAGTGGAAAATATTCAAAATTATATGTTTTTAGTTCTTTTTCACACAAGTCGGTTGTCTTGATTGCATTGCATTTATAATTCCCTATCACAATAGGAAATTTGAAGGAATCCTTCTTACAAGCCTTGCTATAAAGAGCTTGAGACAGTTTTAATTGTATCACCAATTCTAATAACACATTTTTTTTTATAGGATACCTAGGCAGCATGAAAGGATGTCCATCAAACCCTTCCATCGTAATGTAGGAGAAAGTGGGGAACTGAATATACCAGCCTCCTATTGGTCTGATAACACTTTGTGCCTCCAATGACAATCTTTTGGCTTTGTTACCTTCCATTGTTCTAACTAGCTTCATAGAGAACACATCATTAACCCTTATGTAATGCTCTTTATATCCGTGGATAGAGATTTGGAGTAAATGAGTATATATTAAACTATTCCCTACTTCTTTGCCCAGAGTACCAATCTTCTTCAACCCTTGTTTAATTTCCCTCTTGGCGCAGGAATAGATCACATATGAATACATATAGAAACATCTGGTTTTGGGAAATGTAGTTATCTATTCGTGCAATCTATCACTAATAAACTTTCACCAATGCATTTGCATGGGATTACTCATCAATCTAGATATTATCACAAACATGTAGGGTTCAAATTTAGTGGCATCTCGCAACCCAACTATCCTACTCAGCATGGTTATAACACCTTCATTATCTTGGTTGAACATAGACCTTAGAATTGCTTTTGTCTATTTTTTAATTGGCTCCTGGCACCATCGGGTATTCATAATTTCTCTATTGCGCTCTTTAGCACTCTGATAAGTTTTGGATTTCTCCCTCAAATCAATATTATACATCTACATGAAAATATGAAGCCTAAATGTGTATGTAATTCCTTTCTAGGAGAGATTTGTCTAAGTTCTTCCCTCCTCAATAATTCTTTTATCTGGGTTGTAAAGATTTATACATTCCATGACCAATTCAGGGGCCTCCATTGCTGGCGGAAACCCTCCTGCTAAAAATAACCTACTTGATATAAAATTTTGAATACATTGAGAAGCATTTTCCTACCATACTCGAGTGTGAATTTTAACATCAAAAGACCACCCCATATGAGTATCTGCAACTACCACAACAATTGGTATGGCCTGTGAACTACAATATTTAATTTTCTCTTCTACTCTTGTGTTAGAAGTACTCATTTTTGCTGGTGTGTTTTGCATTTTCAAATGTGTGTCTTGTGTGCTGGTTAGGGTTAAATTTAACCAAATTTCTTATAATTTTATAGAACTTTCAATTTACCTTTTGGCTAAATTCGAGTAAAAAATAATAATCAACACTTCAATTTCCAAAGGGAAATACCATTTTTTGATATTTTCATGCGTGAAAATAAGTAACAGAATATCATTTATCCGAAACATACCTGGTTTTGGTTGACGATGACAATCTTTTCAGAATGAAGCTTCAAAACCCTTGATAGTTGTGTTCTCAATTTCTCAAAATTTACCTCTCCTTGCGCACCAGTATTATTTTGTTCGTTCAATGTCCTTTGCAATTTTGCAACATGATGCGAAGTGGAGTGTTATGAAAGCAATTGCATGCTTAAGGTGGTGCCAAGTACAGGAGTATTTTTCCACCTTCATTAATTACCTATTATAATGAATTAATTTCTCAAATAAAGGTGCAATCATTATGAATTAGGGTTCAAATTATGAACGCCTAGATTTTTGCACGAGCTCGCTACTAGAGGAGAAAGACATCATGATGATCTTACATGGCACTCTGGTGTCACCTTGATTTTTTCAAGGCATAAGCCATTAAGGTACGTGATCAATTTGTGATCACCAAGATTAAAACTTCTAGTACCAACTTTTGAGAAGAAATACTAGGGACCGAGGTGCTTACCTCCAAGCTTGAGAGAAAACCAGAACAAAAGAAAAGACCGAGAACCGAGTTCAAGAAAGATCAAAAAGAATAAAAAAATGATTAAAACATTGCAAAAAAAAACCTCTGGTTTTTTATTTCCAAATAAAGGAAATAAAATAAAAACTACCAAACTCCGATACAAGAAGATATTTCTGAGATTAACACTTTCAGATGATGACTTACCAGATGGGACCAAGACCAACTAAAGATACAACTCACTTGATGCAACCACACAACTTCGGGATTCTAGTTTCTGGTAAATTATTAGACTTCATGAAAATACCGAAAGACCGAATCTGAGAAAGAATAAGTATAAAACAAAGACCAAGCAAATTGAAAAAATAAAGCTCGCATTTGACAAAACCACAGAGCAACGCCAAAGCAAACAAAAATGAAAGGAAAAAAGAAAAAAGGGGGTCCACATTTTTCCAAGTGGCAAAATGGGGTGTGTTGTGAGACCACATAACAAATAGAACCCAACAAAACTAAACAAAATAATAGAAACTCCATTTTGGATCTAACATCAACATACCAAATTTTTTAGTCTTCTAATTATAAATCATTGGATCCTCATTCTAACATTCAAATTTCACTTTAGCTAGCATGTAAGATTAAGTATTACTAAGCTCATGTGTGTGCAATTGGTTATTTCCACCACAGTAAACTTAGAAAATAACAATTATTTGCATTGAGCTACGTAATATGACAATTCTTTCAAATCCAACTAGGGATAGAGTCTTGCTTCCAGTCAAGCGTCCATAGCCCCAACAAGGTTATCATTGTAATTCCCCCAAACATAGCTCTATTGTCAGCTAGGCGTCTATAGCCCTGGTAGAGATATTTGGATAGCCTAAAGAGTTGATTTCTTTCTCTCTTTTTTTTTTTGATATTTCAATAATAGCTCATTTTTTCTTTTGATATTTCAATGATAGCTCATTTTTCAACTTGCAAGCAATGAAGCCCGCTATTAGGTTGGGAATTACAGTGGTAGCAAAGGTATTCTTTTAATTTTTCACTCAATGCAAATAACTGTTATCCCAAATTTTATTAGAATGATTTAAATGTGTGCATTTGTAGCTCAACAACAATTGAATGATTCATGCTAACTAGAGTATAAAGAATTGAAAAATTCTCAAACAATTTATAAGTAAAGGACTACTTCCGATCAAGACACGGATCAAATTTCTAGAATTGATGTTCTATTAACCTGTTCACCTTCAAAGGTTGCCAATCATTGTAAAGCCCAACGACGCAACACCCAAAAAAGAAAAACTAAAGCAACAAGCGACTATTTACAAAAACTATTTACAAAAGAAAACTATTTACTTATGACTGGAAATAATGCTTTAGAAATTTCCCATTGATAGGCAATGGGATATCTTCACCAGTCAAATACTTCAATCTATAAGTGCTATCACCCAAGATTTCTGAAACTTGATACGGGTCTGTCCACAACTTGTCAAACTTACCATGTTCACCTTTTCACTCATGGAATTTATTCCAGTATAGGACCAAGTCAGATATTTTAAAAGTCTTTAATCTAGCCCTTTTATCAAACCATATTTTTACCACAAATTGATGTTTAGAAAAATGATCTATAGCTCAAGTGCATTTTTCATCTAGATGCATTAATTGCAATAACCGAGCTTCAGTTTGATCATTAATCTAATGTATTAATAGGCGAACTGCCAAGTAGGGATTTTCAAATTTATTGGTAATATAGGATCTACCCCATAAACTAGGTGATAAGGAGATTTCCCTAACATGGCTTTCATCCTAGTACAGTCTACCCAAAGGGAAAATTTCAGCAAAGAATGCCATTCTCTAGGATTCTTTTCAATCAATTTCTTAATTATATCCAATAGATTTTTATTTGATGTTTTAGCTATCCATTTCCCTATGGATAATAGTTAGATGAGAATTTTAATGTTATACCATATTCAAATGCCCAATTGGAAAATTTTAATGAAGACAAGGCAGGGCCATTATCACATACCAGTGTGTATGGTACTCCAAACCTAGTGATGAGATTCTCTTCCAAAAATTTAATTACTACTTCTGTAGTGCATTATTTACTGGGACACGCCTCTATCCATCTAATGCAGTAGTTTGTAACAATTAATATAAATCTATGGCCTGCGGATGATGGAGGATTGATAGTTCCGATAAAATCTAGTCCATGTTATGAAAAGGGGTGCATCTCCATCACCGGTTGTAATGGTTGGGCATTAAATCTTCCTTTATCTGATGCAGTTTGACATGTGTAGCAGTGTTTCACATGTTCATATGTATCTTTGAAAATCATTCTAGAGTAATAACTGGCTCTCAAAATGAGGTGTGTAGTGGCTAAAGGGATCCCATGAGTTGTTCCAAATTTATCATGTAGTTACTACAACACTTCATTCACTTTTGTTCTATTTGAGCATCTTAAATAGATTCCTTCATGGTTTCTTTTGAATAGAGCTCCTCCTTTGATCATGTAACTTTGTGATTTTATCTTAAGGGATCTTCTTTAATTTCTTTGCATATGATCAAGGAAAGTATGGCTAACTAGATAATTCCATATATCTAAATACCAATCTTCTTGGTCTTTTGCATCCAAAGTATATTGTTGACTCAAAATTTGTGGATCTATTTCTGCAATAGATCTGACCAAAGCCTATCCCCAAACCAATTTCATGGGTATAATTTCTAGATCAAATTCTTGTAGGATTGTAACCCATTTGGCTCTTTTTTCTCTGATTTCACTCTGTGTTAACACCATCTTGATTGTAGAATCCAGAACAATAGCTTTGACTGTACTCTTGAGGATGTAATGCATGTGTTTTTGTACCGCTTTGACCAAAGCAAAGGCTTGTTTTTCAACATCTATGTATCTCAGCTCCACTTCTTTGAATGGAGCACTCATAAAAGAAATCAACTTCTCTTTATTCTCACCCTTCTGTGTTAGTACTATTGCACAAGTATTACCATAAGAAAAAGAGTAAATATAAAAATGTTTAACGTAATCCGGACTTACCAATATCGGTGCTTCTATAATTGTCATCTTTATACTTTCGAAGGTGATTTTAGCTTAATTTTTCTACTCTATCTTGGCATCTTTCTTTAACATATCATTGAGTGGTTTCACTATTTCAACGAATCTGGTATAAATTTTCAGACAAAATTGATCTTATCGAAATATGATTTCAATTCTTTCTTGATTCTTGAGGGTTGTAGCTTGAGCAGTGCACTCACTCTATTTGGGTCTATCAAAAAACCTTTTTTAGAAATAATATGTCCCAGTAGCTCTTACCTTCAATTACCCTAAAAATACACTTTTAAGGATTTAATGAAACTATGTAAGTTTTACATTTTTGCAATATTGCTTTGAGATCTCAAACTTGATCTCTATTTTTTGAAAATACTATGAGGTCGTCCATGTAGATAATAATGCATTTTCCTATCAACTCACGAAAAGAATAATCCATGGCTCTCTGGAATGTAGCCTCGACATTTATCAATCCAAATGGCATCCTTATGTAAGAAAAAGTTCCCCACTTCATGGTGAATGTTGTTTTCATCTGATCTTCCCTTGCTACCATTACTTGATTATATCCAAAGAATCCATCCAAAAAGGACATCATCTGCGAACCATTGACTATTTGTAGCACTTCTTCTAGTGAGCGTAGAGGATAATTATCTTTCTCAGATGCCTTGTTAAGGTTCCAGAAATCTACACATAATTGTATATCTCCATTCTTCTTTCTCACGGGCACCAAATTTGAGACCCAAGTGGAATGTCTGATAGGAAAAATTATTTTAGTTGATAAAAGCTTTTGGACTTCCTTTTGAATTAATGGTTCTAAGAGTGCATTTATTGGACATTATTTTTTGTCAGAAAGGTTTTGAATCAAGATTTAATAGTATTGTATGCGTAATGATGGAAGTGTCATAAGTCTTCAGATCTTCATACGTCCATGCTATAACCTTCTAGTAATCTTTGAGTTCCTAAGCAATATTTCTCTTCTCTTCCTCAGTGCAGACCTTTCCTATTAGCATGTTCTTAGGATTCTCTTTAGTATGCAAATTATATAATTTATATTGTCCTCCATCACTTCGAGGAAAATCTTTCCATCTAAATATCTGACCAATGTCAAACAGTCATTCTAACTCAATTATTCCTTTCAAAATATTATTATCTTTGGCTTGAGCTAATTCTTTGTCTTGAATTTTTCCATCAGGGCGATCCATCTCTTCAATTATTTGTGCTTCGAAAATACCAGAATTAGTGATGAATTCCAATATATGTCGGTCATCTTCAAAGACTTGCAAATTAGTAACATTATCGGGAACCGAAGGTAGCTGCACCAGCTCGACTATGAATCTCTTCAAATTAGAGGCATCTAGAGGTTATAGAGTACTGGCAGTAGTGGCCTAAGCATTGGCTCTTTGATTAAATCTTCTTGGGACATGAGTAATGTTGAATGTGTCAAAACCTTCTATCAAATCCCATACTCTGTGTTGATAATTCGACAATCGCTTGTAGTGACAGCTATACTATTTTCGAACTTGTCTAACTACTACTTTGGAATCACCGAACACCTTAAGAATTTTGACTTTCTTTTTTATTGTGAGGATCAAGAAATGTATAAGGGCTTCATATTCTGCCACGTTGTTAATACATTGAAATTGTAACCGATATGCAGCAAGAAAATATTTACCTTGTGGTTTGATGAGTTCAACTTTGATTCCAATTCCTTGTTTTGATTTGGATCCATAAAATATAAGAATACAGGCTTGATCATTTGTATCTTGTAAGTTACCATTCTTCGATATCATCAAATTAGTCTTTCTAGTCTGTGTAACATGGACTTTGTCTTTATGCACTTATGGTTAAGATCTTTTAATCTTGTCATGTTATAGACAATACTGGTTCTCAATTTTATGAATTATTTCCAAGCACGTCATGCAATTGTCTTTTGAATGTGTAGCATTATGTAACCTGCACCAATCCTGCAACAACAAAAAATTTAGTGAAATTTCAATTTTATCACTCTTTCGAGCTTTTGTAACAATATTCTTCTAAAATTTATCATAAGGACTATTTTCTTCTTCAGAAGAATCACAATCTAATTCAATTAAAACATCTATTCCAGGAGTTAGCTAATTAACTTTTTCGGCATTACATGTAAATACTTCTATTTTAACTCCTGAACTTCGTATTTTATAAACTCCTGGTTCTACATCAATATATAGAACTTCATTTTTCTGATCATAATCAGTGATCATGTATTTCATGTGTGGTTCTCTTCAATTCTGATTTGATTAGGAATTCCCTTTCATGGTAACCACATATGTGAGAAATTAGTAGCCATATATCCATTCAAAGTCTTAGACCAATCCCTACTCAATAACATACCATAGGTATCAGGTATCTCAACAACTTGAATGTCTATGTAATATTGAATTCTAGGATCTAACACTAGTTGCATGTGAATATTAGTTAACTCTCCAATTACATTTACTTTTGTTTTATCAAGTTGAGTAAGTTGCTTTAAAGAACTTTCCGAAGTTAACCCTAGCATTTCACATATGGACAAAGGCATTACGTTAGTAGATGCTCTAGAGTCTACTAAATAATTATGAAGGTTCTTACCAAATATTCTCAGCATGAGCAAAAATGGTGGAGATTCTAATTTTCCTTTGTAAAAGGCTACTTGCACATCTGCTATAGGAACGATGTTCTTGTCTTTCACCTGAGAGTCTTTAAATTTTCCTTCTTTTAGAAGATCTTCTAGAGTATTTGAGAAAGCTTTCCTGATCATAGGTGTTTTGAGCAACTCTGATAAAGAAAGGTTTATCTTTACCTTTTTTATTTCTTCCACTAAATAGCTAGTCAAATTTTCTTGGTTAGCGAAATCTATCTTTTCACTTCTTGAAGCATTTGATGAATTATAATGAGGTTACCTTAGGTAACCCTCGGTTATTGTTTGATTTATCATCAGGTGGAGTATAAAAGTTATTAGGTTGGATCGACGTAGTTAATGGTCCATTGAACTTTCTTCCACAGTTGGTGTTACTTCTCAAGTTATAATTATGTCATTTCTAATACTGTTGAAAAGCAAGAATTTCGTCGATTTCTTCCTAAGGTGTATTTTCATCTTGATAGGGAAATGTATACATTTCTAAAGTCATAGTTGAATTGTCTCCCTCATATTCACAAGTGTAACTTGTGACAAAAATAGGTGGTTTGATGCATTCATAACTTTCAAGAACAAAAGTATAATCATATCCTACTGGAACCAACTCATTTCCCTTAGGAGGATGAGAGTCACACTATTCATTATAATGTGTAGCAGCTAGAAAAATGTTTGAAGCAATTTTGAATTGTGAACAATCTACTTCAGCATCAACATTTGTATTATGAATTCTACACCAATTATTCATCGCAAGATCAGGTAAATTCACTTTTGACATGGATCTTTCATCAGGAGGATTAGTGTTATCTAAAGGTGTTGACACTCCTCCATTATCAGATCATGTATTCCAAGGTCTAGGTGGTCTAGGAGCGTTATACATCCAATTTTGAGAATTTTGGTTGTTGTTTTGAGCATAAAAGTTTTGATTTCTTAATTGTGTAACCTCTGTGGTTAACCTTTTCAGTTGAGCTGTAATTTCTTTCATGTCTTCCTTTTCCTCTAAAATTTTGACATTCTAATTTTCCTGAGTTTGTGAGAAAAAGGAATTTCCATTAGGATGCAATTCTGTGATAGTTGGACTAGGGTGAGGGACTAAAGATTGACTATTTCCTAGTTGGAAGAAAGTATTCTGAGGAAATTTCCCATTCTAGACCGCTGAAGGATAAACATTAGAAGTCATGGGATGATTCAAAGGGACTCCATTTACGCTTGGGGTAGGATAACTGTTCAATCCATTTCTGCCATTTGTAGACGATCCATTTCTAAGGTGTTTCATTTCTAAATTTACACTTATGGCTTCGACATAGGCTTCGAGTAAAGTAGTAGGAGGATTTTCCCTACATTTTACAAACATAGCAGTTAAAGGATATACTTCCATATAATAAACTGCAATAGCAGACAAATTATCTACTACATAAGGTGCTTGTAGCCTAGAATAAGCCTTTTGAAACCTGACATTAAAAGCAGTTATAGGTTCTCCTTCGAACCTCTTGATTTGAGAAAATCGGTGATATAACAAAGCAGGATCAGTCGATGTTCTAAATTTGGCCAAAAATTGTCTTTCCATATCTTGCCATGATCTGATAGAATTGTGAGGTAGGTTGATATACCACTGGTAAACTTCACTGCTTAAGGTGTAAGGAAACAACCTACATAGGACATCTTCATGTTGAATCCTGCCTCTAAAACACATGTCCTTAAAGATACTAATATGTTCTTTTGCATCTTTGTGGAGATAATAATTGGGACACAACTTATCAGGATTTTTCAGTAAATTATTGTACACAGAAAATTCAATCGGTGACTCTATGTTAAAGAAGGCCATCGCTATGGGGGGGTGGTGGTACAACAGTAGTTGGATTCTATGAACTTGTACTTACACTTCCAGACTTTTGAGGTCTAGATGACGTCCGAACACTAAGCTTGACTAAAGTCAAACGAGGATCACCAGATTGAGATCTAGTGACTCTACAGAAATCTAGCTTAAAAACTAATGAAACCAAAAGAATAACAGTGAGGCCCTCCTTCTAGCACCATTTCTTGTTGATGATGATATTACTCGCAACAAGGCAAAAAAATTCTTCACAGACAAACCACAAAGAGCCTATCATTCTTCAAAGAATTAACCAAAGGAAACCTTAGGGGATTTGTATGATAGGACAAAGGTTGGATTAGTTCAATCCCATGTCTCCAGTAGTCAGGTCTTGATAGTACTAGGCTCACTTCAGGGTATGATGTGATATTGTTGTTAATCTCAAATAGAATATGGTTGTTTTTGGTTTCATTAAGAACCATAAGCATTTTATATAATATTTTCAATTCAATCATATAATAACATCATGAAATTGAAATATTTGAAATAATACTTCATGAATATCAACAAGTTTGCTATCACTTAAGTAGATTTAGCTTTAAGCATTCAGGAATTTCATAGGAAACAAAAAAAATTCAATAAATTTTCATTCATTCATCCATTTTCTGAAACATTTTCCAAAATTTAAACATCTATTCTAAAATAAAACATAAAAAATACTTAAAATTAAAATTTCTCCTGGTTATTCTTCACGCATGCCCCAAAGAATTAACTAAATCAAAGAAATCTGCTTTATACTTCACCAGATTGCTTCACAGCTACATATAAAATAGTGTGAGCTTTAAAGAGAGGGTTTTAGTTTGGACATCAAACTACAGGTTACGCACCCTTAAGCAGTCACTATTTTTACAATCTTGTTAAACTAAACTAACAAAATAGCTATAAAGATTCATTAAATAATTGGCTATCAAATTGGCTTAAATATTGATTAATATCTACGTGCATACAAGTTTTTACACTGGAATGATTCAAAAAATAGGAAAAAGTAACAAAACTTAGAGAAGTTTTGGCTCTTCTAATGTCCACAAATTTTGAACTTAAAACAAAAATAAAGTAGTAAATGGCCTTTTATAGGAACATGCCCCAAGAGTTCAAACTTAAAGTTTATCCAGAGAATCAAAAATAGAAAATCAAAATATAGCACGTGGCATAAGCCAACTGTCATCAGAATATTCTAGATGAAGTCAAAGCTTTGACTTCCTTAGCAGCAGCACTTTTCACTTCGGACTCGTCGCAATTTGTTGGCATAAATTAGGGCTATCAAGCATCCTTTAAAAATACCAAATAGGAAGCATCTACTAGAGATTTGGGAACAACCTACACAAAACTCAAATGCAACAAAAAAATATTTTTGTGACACCTTTGATATCCGATATCCAGTACTTCCTTTCATCATTTAGGGCTTGGGCTCTAGGATCTTTTCTTTTCCATTATTCAATTGTTATTCTCAAAAACCATTCAATGTTTGATGCATATATTCTTGCTGAGAATCCTTTATTCCTTCCAAGTGAGCTTAAGCCTTGTGTATTCTTCTGATACATGGAGTATACTAGCATTCCCTTGCACTTTGTCTATTTCATATTTAGCTATGGTGTTCTTGCACTGTATAAACTCATTAATGAGGTCCCGAGTTAACAATTGAATAGGGTCTCTATTTATCCTTTATATCCATTCCTTGAAGGCTTTAGCTTCTTTACCCTCCTTTCCTACCATTTGGGGATCACAACCTTGACATGCTAGCATTTCAATAAATTCTTGATCTTTATCAAGCAATTTTCTACATTCCATGGTGACCTTTTAAAATCCTTCCATACATTGTATCAACATGTCACCTTCCCATTTCAATTGTTTCTTCCATTTTTCTTGTAATGGAACTTCTTGCTTTGAAATTAAATTTCTTTGTATTAATTCTTGGACATCCATTTGTATGAGAATTTTAACATTTCACCTTTCAGCATCAATCTGTTCCTAGCGAACCTTGCATTCACTTTCAAATATTTTGGATTTCTCAGACCAATGGTATGCTTCCTTATACTTTCCTATTGCATCTATAATAAATTCTTCTCTCTGCCTCACCCAATACTCGATCCATTCTTCAAATACATTCATTTTATGGTGAACTGTTGCAATTGCAACCACCTGTTCATTTGACATTAGTACTAGATGTTTGGGAAATTTAGTCTGTGCTTGACTAGATAGGGTTAGTGATTTTATAAAATGTTCCAAGGTAGTAACCCATTCCTTCAATTCTCTTTCCTTCATTTTATACTTTTGTACTCTTGCAACAGTAGCATCCAAATTCATCATTATTTCTTCCAACTCTTGGCTCCAAGATGAGTGTCCAAGATTAATACTTGTTATCATGTACTCCTTAGGTATTACCTCATGTCTATTTTTGTCAGTTATTGGAGTAGCTAAATGGATGGTTTTGTCTCCATCTGCAATTTTCTATATGACATGTTTCACTTTAGCTCTTCGCCTGGGCTTAGGAGTATCTATTTCTTGTATAAAACTATTAAGATCCAGAGGTAGTATTTCTACTTCCATTGGAGAAACCAATTCCCTAATCAACCAATCAGGTGCATCCTCATCATGCTCTACCTCTACAACATTCCTTTTTTCCTGGTTTCCACTTGATTCAAGAACCTCTTCTCTTACTTCTTCAACTTTATTTGTTACGTCCTCCGAAATAGGAATTTCTTTAAGAATTTCTAGCATAGATTTAGTATTTTTGGGATTTGACACTACCTCCTCTGCTTGAAAACTTATATTTTCCTATGTATCCAAATGTTCAACATCACCTTCCTAGACATCAATTTCTTTGTATTCTGGTACACTAGGATTTTCTTCATTTCCAACTTCATCACCTGAAATCTGTGTAGCTTCTCCTTTCTCAATCTCAACTTCAACCTGGTCCTTCTCTAATTCTTCAAAGACCTGTGGTTGTTCATTATCATTTGGATTATTCCCAAGCGAAGGCTAGGAATCAAAAGTATCTTCAATAACCATTTCATCAATAGGATCTTGCCCTGCAGTCTCCCTTGCTTCCATCTCAAGAATATTAGGCTTCCCTACTTCTTAAGCGAGTGTTCCTTGTATAAATTATTCTTCTTCAGTATTCATAGGAGTGGACCTTGTATCTATAATTTATTCTATTACTGGTTGTACCATGGGTTTATCTTTAAACTTCTTTTCTTTTACCTTTTCCCACATGGCACCCCATCTATCCATATGTTCTTTAATTTTGGCTTCATCTGCCTCAAAAATTTCCTCCAAAACTATAGGAGTTCCTCCCAGTGCTTGTTTCACATTAGCCATATTAATAGAAGGAGGAGAAGTAAATAATGTTGCAACTCTCTGAGATGCAAACCTTGTCTATGCACCAACATTTTCTATTACTTCTACCTATTCATTAATGGTAGGTTTAGTCATTGGCTTTGTTGTAGGGGAAGATGCACCTTTAGGTCTTACTTTTGATTTATCTTTACTTGATTTTTCATCTTTCTACTTATCAGCTAGCTTTAATGAAACTCCTTGACTTGAAGCCTCATAGGTTTTCTCTTCAATTCTTATTCCAGGAGTCACTTTACTAGTTTTCCTTTTCTTCTTAGTAGGGTCCCTAGTCTCAAACGTAGGTTCATTTTCTTTTTTTCTTATTTTATCTTGTGAGAACATGGGTTCAATTCCTTTTTCTCTTCAAGCTTTACATAAATCATTTATCCATTGTTGAGTGTGTAACAAAACTGGTGTAGAGAACTCATCAATTGATGTCATTTCTTCACCCTCATAATCTGGGTCTGGGATAGGTTCATCATACACTTTGTCTTCATTATAAGCTCTATTCAACACTTCTTCGTCATCCTCTTCCAATTGATCTAGAATATCATGAAGCATAAGAATCCGAGCAGATCTTAAGAACAATCTTTCATATTTTATTTTCCTTACTTTGTGCTCATCTTCACAATTAAACCAATAGTCTTCTAGGTGTTCGACATGAGTAGGGTAACTGACTATGTTCTTGGAAATATTCCCCCCAATATCATAATACATTCTTTAAAGTGGAAAATATTCAAAATTATATGTTTTTAGTTCTTCATCACACAAGTCAACTGTCTTGATTACATTGCACTTATAGTTTCCTATCACAATAGGAAATTTGAAGGAATCCTTCTTATGAGCCTTGCTATAAAGAGACTGAGATGGTTTTAATTGTATTACCAAATTTTCTAATAACACAATTTTGTCTATAGGATACCTAAGCAGCATGAAAGGATGTCCATCAAACCCTTACACCCTAATTTAGGAGAAAGTGGGGAACTGAATATACTAGCCTCCCATTGGTCTGATAACATTTTGTGCCTCTAACAACAATCTTTTAGCTTTGTCACCTTCCATTGTTCTAACCAACTTCATAGAGAACACATCATTAACCCTTTTGTAATTCTCTTTGTATCCATGGATAATGATTTGGGGTAAATAAGCATATATTAAACTATTCCCTACTGCTCTGCCTAGAGTACCAATCTTATTTAACCCTTGTTTACTTTCCCTCATGGCGCAAGAATAGATCACATATGAAGACATATAGAAACATCTGGTTTTGGGAAATGCAGTTATCTATTCATGCAATTTTTCACTAATAAACTTTCCCCAAAGAATTTGCACGGGATTACTCATTAGTCTAGATATTATCACAAACATCTAGGGTTCAAATTTACTAGCATCTCGCAACCCAACTATCTTGCTCAGCATGGTTATAACATCTTGAATATCTTGGTTGAACATAGAACTTAGAATTTCTTTTTTATGTTTTGTAATTGGCTCATGGCACCATTGGGTATTCATAATTTCTCTATTGCGCTCTTTAGCACTCTGATAAGTTTTGGATTTTTCCCTCATATCAATATTATACATTTGGGTGAAAATAGGAAGCCCAAATGTGTATATGAATCCTTTTTCGGCTAGGACTAACTAGAGATACAACTCACTTGATACAGCCACACAACTCTGAGATTCCAATTTTTGGTAAATTATTAGACTTCGAATTTGAGAAAGAATAAGCATAAAACAAAGACCAATCAAATTGAAAAAATAAATCCTACATTTGACAAAACAACATAGCAATGCCAAAGCAAATGAAAACAAAAGGAAAAAAAGAAAAAAGGGGGTCCACATTTTTCCAAGTGGTAAATGGGGCGTGTTGTGAGACCACACAATAGGATCTATGGATTTGGGGCTAGGTCTTTGCTACAAGGATATTAGAGAAAGAATAAGGATAAAACAAATACCAAGCAAATTGAAAAAACAAAACAAATCCAACATTGACAAGCAATAAAGAAATTCCAAAAGCATGTCTGATAGAGAAAAAAAAAGGGTCCACATTTTTCCAAGTGGAAAAATTTTATTTTCAAGTGGAAAAAATGGGCATGTTGATCGACATAATGGGATCTATGGATTCGGGGGTTGGTATTGTGCTGCTACAATGATATTGAGAGCTTGGAACTATCATCATTCCCAAATACATAGAACTAGAAGAATGGCACAAAGAGGTGAAATAAAGAAAACAACCACAGGTCAGCATGGAGAAAGATGTTTCGACGCAACATATCATCCCAAAGGAAGAAACACACTTAAGAAAAAATGAAAATGAAAAGCAAAGATAATGAAAATCTTTGGTCAACGGAGAATATGGTGTCTTAGGCACTTATCATCCCAAAAAGAAAACACAAGACAAAAATGAAAAGGAAAAGGAAAAAGTAAAAGATTAATGAAAAGGAAAAGGTATACAACATATAGAAGAATGAATGTACAAATATAGGAATGCACATAGAGAGAGGAAACATCAAACAAAACATCACGAGGATCACATTAGACACGTACAGTCACACAAAAGAAAAGAAAATAATGCAAAATACTAGTAAGGAAAAGGTGATTCAACCTAAAGTGGGTCATCCACCTCCCAATCTCAGTCTGTATAAGTGCAAGGTAGATGGCGAACCTAAGGGACAACAAAAAATGCCTTACTAGGACAAGGCTATCTACTTCTTTCCCCCACTGAGTGCAAGACAAGAATGATCCAAGGTAAGTGATGGGAAGGATCGCTCAATAGTGAATAGGTGTTCACCACAGCTGTTACATGACCACAAAAAGGATGAAGGATATGCTATTTAATCACTGGATAACAAGTATCTTTGTCGAAGTGATATTTACTCAATATGATCTTGAATGCATGAAATTCATTAGTACTGTGTCCAAGGGTCCTATGGTATCAAAAAAGTGGAACTTTTGCATCTTTAGGATATACTATTAGTCTATATTTCTTTGGTGGCAATAGGATGAGTCCTTGGTTAAGAAGGATTTGTAATTTTCTTTCACTTTTAGGTGGCAACTGAGGAGGTTGTATCTTTTGTAATTTGTAAGGCCTTTTACATTTGCTAGATTCACCAATTTCTCTAGCTGAAGGTTGGGGAAGAGGACCTAGGGTGGTCCTATCATCCTTTCATTGTTATGAATCATTGGTTGTTCTTTAGGAAGAAGTAAATTCATATCAAGGGGAGAATCAAAGATCACCGTACCATCACTACAAAGTCTTAGGTATTCTCGAGGAGGTTGTATATTGCGAGGGGGATCTTGATATCCTAACCCTATAGTGTTTTCATTAGTTGATAGCTGTTCGAGGACTTGGTGAATTTTATGTTCACTTGTTGTATCGCATCCTTGTTTACATAATATTTTGAATCCTTTTCCATATTTTTCTTCTAGATTGATTGAAATGTTTGTTACTTTGTTATCATAAAATGGTTGGGCATATGCTTGTGTGGAGGAACTAGGTCCACCTTTTGTAGGGAACTTAGGTTCAACTTATGTTTCAGAATGTAAGTAACCAAACATCTCAAGAGGTGGTATTGTAATGGGTTTGGTTGTTTCATGGATGGATAAAAAGGATGCATTGAAGCTAGGGTTGTTAAAGGCGTAATTTGGAACATTGCAGTCATCTTCTCCAATGATATCCGCATCATGAGGAGGACATGCATTAGGAGTTATGTGAGAGCACAGGGGCAAGTTCAATTTGTTCAGGAGGTCCTTACCAAAGGCACAATTTGACACATCTACCAAAGATTTCAGAGCATCAAAAACTTTCCCAAAGCACATATCCATGATGCAACATTGAACAAATACTTGAAATGGAAGAAATGAATATGTAATTCTTCAAGCTGAAATAAGGCGAAGGCAGCCAAAAAAACTAGAAAATGACACAAAATCCTGCAGAAAAATGGAATTCAAGTCAAGCAGGACTAAGATGTGATGCAAGGAGCATCGCCCGGTCCCTACTAGTGAAATTCTAAAGTTGCAGGGACTGAAACAAGTAGAAAACAACAAAGAGAGGATTTTGAGGCAGAAACCCTAAGAGGGACTAAGATGCCAAGAAGGGTGTTTTAGTCCTAGCAAAAAAAATTATTAGAGAAAGAACAAATTCTAGATCATCTACAGTGTTCACAGATTTCCTATCCAGGATGTTGATGATTAGAAATAGGAAAATGTCAAATGAATGTAAAGTTAATGCATTTTTATCAATTTTGAATGTAATAAGAATGTTTCTAAATGAAATTAAGATGATTAACAATGCACTTTTCATTTTTGAATGAAATGAAATGATGCAAGAAATAAAAAATACAACCTATATGCACTTTCACTAATGCAAATATGATAAACCCTAGATGCAATGCAAGAATGAATGCAATCTAGATCTAGGACTTTAATGAGATCCAAATTAGAAAATGAATACTCAAAAAGGTCAGGTTCACCAAAATTATTAATAGGAAAAATGTGATGGGTAATATCACCTTTCTCCCACAATCATTCAATAATGTCCTAGGAGTCCTAATTGGATTGACTATCAACCTCACAAGGCGAGTCAATTCTGAACAAGGAGGACCTAGGAGGGGGTTCTTTAATATTTTAGGGGTTCACCACTAAGAAAATGCTTGGAAAAGACAAACAAGCATTCAACTCACAAAATATAATAATGCAAGCTAAATGAAGGATTCAAATGATAAAATTATAAAACAAGAAGTTAGGATATGTGTACCTAGGAAATCTGGAAATGTAATGAGGATTCTAGAAATGAAAAAATGTTGTCAAAAAGTGCTATGGAGGACTAAGACACCCTTACTATTGTCTTAGTCCCGCTGTTGTTTTTCGGGGAAGATGTGGAATCTTTGGATGTCAGAACTAGATCTAGAAGAATTTATGAAAAATACCGTCAGGAGGACTAAGACACCCTTACTGTTGTCTTAGTCGCATTTGGAATTTCTGAAATCTCTGAATGTGGTCCTGAGGCTGGATGTTTGCACTTCCTTTTTCTCTGATCTCAAGTTCTGAAACTTCCAGATTTAGCTTGTAGGTGAGTTTCCGTGAAGATGACAACTTTGCACTTCAAATGATCTTCAAGTATTCAACCTAGATCCATAATCACAAACATGCAAGAGGGGAAAAACTTGTTGATTTTTAGTGAATGGGGGTTTTCCTTGTTCAAACCCCTTGTTGGTAATTAAACCCTAAAATGAAATAGAATAATGAAGGGAAATGATGAATGAACAACATGCAATGATACAACTCACCAAACCCTTGTTATAAAGTCTACAAACTTGTGTGAAATAGATGCAATGGATATGGATCTTGAATCAAAGGAAGGTTTGATAGATATGGACTTGAATCTCTTGCTTGAATCGAAACCCTACATCACAAATGTTAACAACAACTTACGATGCAAATCTCTTTGATGATGCTTGAATCTTGATGATGGCTCAATATGATAGAATGCTCTTGAATGCTCTTGTGAACTCAATTTTCTATTAGAATTCCTCTCTGAAGCCACTTGGATTAGAATAGATGAATGAACCTTGTATTTATAATTATTTTATGTAATATCCCAAAATTTCACCACTGGGTGACATGTAGATTCATTGAACAAAGGCTAAATCCACTAAATTTGAAATTAAATCCTCAAAAGAAAATACCTTAGGGGACTAAGACGCCCTAGGTGGCATCTTAGTCAAAGGCATGAAACTTGGGGCACATACACCAAAAAGGGGCCCATTTAAGATGCCTCAAAATTAGGGTCCCAAGACCTTTGGGGGACAAAGATGCCCTAGGTGGCATTTTAGTCCTAACCCAAAAATCATGGACAATCAGATAGAATCATTAAATTATCATTTATCCATTGGAGAATGTCGAGACTAGCCAGAAAAAAAACATATAATTCATAGGGCCTGTGGATGCAAAATGGGACAAATTAAGACATAAATAGGGATAAATAAAGCAAGGCGGGCCCAAACAAGTGTGAAAATGCAAGGGTATGCGTTTTACTACACTACACTAAGTAATTCAAATCAACTCTATGTCTCAACTAGGTTAACCGATAGATATATAAGCTATACTCCCAATGTAGTATTTATTCCCACTATAACCACCTATTCCTTAATATGGAATATATACAAACACTTCAAGTAAAATAGTTCCTTTCACCAAATACAACAAGCAATATTTAACTTTCATAAGATTAAAATAATTTTTCCCTATTAAACAATTAACCTAATTTTTCCAAACAAAACAAGCAATGTCACACAATCTTTTCAAACATAAAAAATATAAAAGAGTAGAAATCATCATGCATGTTTACGCAATGCTCCAATTGATCGAACTGGATTCCTATCTCAACTTCCCCTTAAATAAATATGCAATTTCCCAAATAAACCTCCTCCCTCTTCACTAAATCTCTCTCAAATTGCTCTTACAACTCTCAAAACTCACTCATCTCAGAAAAAAAGATAATAACAACTTAGAAAATCATAGCAAGAGTGTAGATATGCATCCCTATTGAGGTAGATGTTGACAACGATTTTACTCGCAACAAACAGGGTGAAGAAATTCTTCACAAACAAGACAACCTAAGAAGGGATTCTAAATTAATAGGGAAAAGATTGGCTTTCGTTCAATCCCAAGTCTCCAATAACCAGGTCATGGTTGCACTAGGGTCACTCTCAGGTACTGATGTGATATTGTTGTGAATTAAATATTTTAGGCATTGGATTTTCAATTGAATCATTAAGTTCAAGCATCATGAAATCAAAAGATTAACAATAATATTTTATGAACATAAAAAATTCTATGCTATCACTTAAGTAGATTTAGCATTAAGCATTCAACAATTTTATGGAAAACAAAATATTTTCAATAAAATTTCATCTATTCATTTAATTTTAGAACATTTTCAAAAATTTAAACATCTACTCTAAATAAAACATAAAAATACTAAAAAATAAAAGTTTCTCCAGGTTATTCTCCATGGATGCCCCAAAGAATTAATCAAAACAAATCAAACCACTTTATATTTCACTAGATTGCTTCACAGTTATGTATAAAATGGTGCAAGCTTTAAAGAGGGTTTTCATTTACGGACACCGATAGGTTCTATATGCCTTAAATGGCCTTAACATAGAGTCTTGTTAGGTTGGCAGACTAGCTAAAAGGCTAAGCTACAAAGATACTAGATGGTGGCTATCATGAGCTCTGATATTAATCAACGTCTACATGCATACAAATTTTTACGTTGAAATGGTTTAGAAAATAGGAAAAAAGAATAAAACTTAAAAGTTTATGCTCCTCCGACATGCACAAATTCTGAACTTAAAAAAAAAAGGGATCCTCTGGCCTTTTATAGAACATAAGGCTCAGAAAGGATAAGACAAATACATGAAAGGAAATCCAAGGGACCAATCTCATCAAGGCATGTCGAATGTAGTGACCAATAGGAGAATTTTAATCGAAGTCAATGGAAGTCAACTCCAATTACACATTAAAGCTCTTCAGGTGTTAATCTTTAATCTTCGCCAGGATGATACTTCGAATTAGGATAGTGTTTAGGGACTTCCAATACATTCATAATGAACAAGTGGAATTTTCACCCCCACACATCGCTTGGCTCTAGTTATATCACTCTCGGGAATGGGCTTCTTCAAAGGTTAGCGCTTTCCATCTACTGCATGTGAAATATCAAGATCCCTAGCATTCATGTGGATTCAAACTCCTTTGCCAATAGTATCCTAGAATAATTGAATCAAAATGAAAATGATTCTATCCATGATTCAAGTTTGTCTAATCGTCCATACCCAAAATTTGCATCACAATCGATATCTTCTGCAATCACAAATTCCATACATTAAATCCCTTTAAAAGAAAGAAAAGCATTCATAACATCTCATGTAAATAAAACCATTATTCAAATTTTCATATAAAATCTCATAATTAACACGTTTTTTAAGCATATCTTAAATCCTAACATATATATCGGATTACCAGAATTATTAGATAAACTTAAAAAAATTAGCATTTTTACTTCATATTACAACTTGGTACCCAATACTCGATATTCAGCTTTACCCACTAACTTTCCTAGACCTTGGTTATACCGGAACTCCATCATACTAGACTCCTTCATACCGGACCGGAGCCTTCCATTCAAACTCACATTACCTTTTTCCTTTCACATGTTTCTAGTACTTGGTATCCGGTGCCCAAAACACTTACATTACAAAGTAATTTTTATTATCAAATATTTCTCTTTTCTCTTCACTTCCAGTGATCTTTCAATTTGCTAGCTCTTGCCATAAGAGTTTTTTTTCTCTGGGTCCCCAAGTATTTTCAGTCTTGGGGCATTTTGTGAGACCACACAACAACTTGCAACCAATAAGACCAAATTTAAACCAAACTTGAAATTAAATCACCTGTTGTAAATTAAAATTTATACATATTTCAAAACAATAACTTTTACCTTTACCTAGATTCTGACATAAAGAAGTAAAACTCCACCAAAAAAATTTGTGTGTGCTCTGATTAATTCTAGTTTTTGGAACTTAGTGAAAAGAAATCGGTTCATCAACATTGAACTACAT
>VDFB02376303.1:0-11715 GCA_007258455.2 Sequoia sempervirens | reverse complement strand
CTAAATTGGCAAATAGCAATTTATGGCAAGCTTTTGTTTATGGACATGTAAGAAGCTAGACTTTGTGGTTAAAGTGGCAAACAGAATCTTTCTAAATGCCCGACCTCAAATTTCATCCATGTCAGTGCTCTTTTTTAAGTATAAGCATTGTGTGGTCAATACAAATGTTTTTTTAAGACTTGCCCCATCAACATGGTGCAATCTTACCTTGCGAATTTTTTGAAGACTTGCCCCATCAATATCGGGCAATGTTACTTTAGGAATTTTGCTTGGTGGTAACATTTTGTTCCATTGCATTAGAGTTTTATTAAGGTCTAAACCCCAACATGACCAATAAGATTGCCATTTTCTTGTAGAAGTTGGCAGGATTGAGAAATACTGTTCAGACCATCTTTGTATGAAATCTAAAAATGGCTTCAAAAGTGCTATACTTATATAGATATGAACTCTGCAGCTGTCTAGTTGGCTGTGATGTAAGTTGAACAAATTATATCCAAACGAAATTAGAGATACCAGATTTACTTTCAATTTCCTTAAACATTAGTACGCTACCAAGCTGAGATTAGAAAACCAACCTAGTGAAGTAAAAGAAATATTTCTGGTCGATAATCCTTTAGAGCAAATATGCTAGAAGTTACACAAAGTGCAAATTTTTTGCCAATCGGTATTATATGTGTTAATTTGTTCCTCAATTATTTTGAATTGTTCCTTCAAGACCAATATACTAGCAGTTGCACCACAAGGTGCAAAATTTTTCACTAATTGGTATTGTATGTGTTATTTGTTCCTCAATTTGTTTTGAAATGTTCCTTTAATAATCATTAGTCTACAGGGGAAAAACTTTGAGATCATGCTATTAAAAATTATACATTTCCCTTGTGATTAATGATAAAATCGTGTACTAGAAGTTTCTGCATGAATACTGAATGCTGATGAATGTGTATGTATCATTCATTCTGTATGGAGGGAGGGATTGGCCGTGACTTAATAGATGCCCATGCATCTGAGCATATATAATCAAAAATTACAATTCTATCACGACATGCAAATACCTACCCTGGTATCTTATCATGGTCTCAACCTTCTTATACCTTTCTTATATATAGGGTGAGATAGAGGAAATACATCACTAGAACAATATTAAAATCATTTCAATTAATAAATAAATTTTTATCAAAAAATGATATGTATTCTTTTGTTGTTATTTTAAAGGATAATATTCCTTCTTGGTAGAGATTTCATATTGCAGTTTGCAGTTATTAACAGAAACAGCTTATATTCCTTATCTAAGGCTTGTTAGAATGATAAACAAAAATTTGAGCTGTTTAGGGCTCAAAAAAAAATCATAGGTGCTACTTACTACTCTTTCTAATCCCGTGCTAGATTAGTTTTTCCTAGGCAGGTACATAATGCTTATATGGGTAGACAGTGTGTAAGCTGTGCAGACAATGGTACCTTCCTATAATAGTGTCATTAGATATTATTTAAACATTTTTTTAACTGCAATGAAAGAAACATATCAATAACATTTCTCTAAATGTTGCAATGAAACAATCAAAAGCAACTATTATCAATGGAATCTAGAGAGGGGATTTATTAGAATAGTAAGCAAATGAAATTATAGCAAGGTTACCTTTATTTTTCAATGAGTACTCTTTTTGTTAAAGAATACTTCATAACACCAAATGTTACGTTACATTACATTCCTATACTAGGGAGCCATTAGAGCAAAATCACTCATATAAATTCAGGGTAACTTACTAAAAAGTTAATAACATTAATGGATCTAAAGGTAGGAAAAGGATAAACATGATCAAATTTTCATAGAATCATTCTTTCTTATTTTGTATACAACTTGTCATCATTCCACCAAAAGTGGTGGCAATGTTTTAAAAAATTGCAATCAATTCACCCCATTTATGTAACAATTAAAGATTGAACTATTGCATCACTATTTAGTGTTTTGGCTCAATTAGCATTCACACAGCCATCCCTTTCCTTTACTAATTTTACCTGTTCTTCATTACCCACTTCTTCGTTTTATGCTATCAGCATTGTCATAAAAATCTGGGATGCACACATAATACTAACAGCTGCACGGAAGTTTGTTTTAGAAAGATTTATGGATTTTGGTTTCCAAGTATGTAGATTTGTACTGAAAGCCATGGTATCTGCATTTGTAATTAAACACTTAATATGGCTTGTCTTATACTGCCTACTATTTTACAGTAATATATTTCTGATAAACTGATATTTGAATGAAGAACTGTTGGAGTACTCAAAACCACAAGGCCTGGACAACTCTATACATATTACATATTACTGAATCCAATGAGCTACAAAATGTAACACAGAAAAACTAAATCTCAAAAATAGGATACTATTATCCAATATCTTGTGATTCTAGACACCATTATCTGACAGGAAACCCAGAGATGCATACAAATTATGAGCTAAAATGGAAATATGGCAGCTTCCCATGATTTATGCACCACTTATAGAAGAATTTCTTGACTTCAATCACTTTTGTTCCTTGTACTTCAGTGTCCTGTTCTTAGGAAATGCATTTGAATCCAGGCTGACAATCTCTTCTCTCTATGCTGCCATCAAGATCACGCATGTCTGCTTAGCTGCATGAGCCTGATGACAACATTGCTGCTACTGCGATTGTATTGTTCTTAAATTCAATTATGAAATGCAAAATTTCTCCCAATAACTTCACATTTCATTGTACGCTTAAAATGCGTATGACCAGAATTTCAAATCCTAACTTCTATAAAATCAGCTACAAGCCTAACCACTAGCAAGTTCACTGCAAAGAATTACAGAGTTGCAATAAAGATTTATTTTTCTCAATTATAAAGCACATTCTTAATCAGAAGATTGTTGGTGAAGGAGACAAAATTAATAAACTAAATAAAAATAAAACATGAACCTCACTTGAATCACCTTTGGTGAAACAAGTGTATGTATACAACAGTGACAAGTTTTGAGAACAATATTTCAGTTGACATGCCAGAGAATAAAGTCTATGCATTTGTCAAATTTTTAAACTTACAGTTGCTAAAAAAAGAATAATAATTTAAAAGGCAGTCACACACAACGAAGGTTATTGATTATGTATATGGCATTGATTGTGTGTATGTTTTGAAGAGACATACATATAAATGTAAGATAGTTTTTTGACCCCACCATTCATTTTTTTACATTCTATGACTACAGAAAGAAATTACATATGTTCGGTGCTTCCAAACTAGTCCCTTGATGTCATTTCTGAATGTGAAATATTGATGTGCAATACACAATATTTATTTTGTCATGGTAAGGCTCATGGATGTTCCCTTGTAAAGATGTGGCATGAAAAATTCTATGTACATTTTTAGAACAAAGATTTGGTTCAAGTCCATTAAGCAATTTTGACTTGCATTAGAAGATGGATTGAATCAAACATGTGAAAATGAATTAGTCAATTTGAGAATTATATTCTCTTCTTATAGCCTATTGGTCTTCTTGTCTAACGACATCTTTTTCACTATCTAAATATTATTTGGTAGCACTTGTGAGCTTTGCACAATGCTACCAAGAAAGAATCTCAATACCCATGGAATATTAACTGCATAATCCTATTAGAGGATGTATTCCAACTAATGTCACCCCAAGAGAACTCTTAGGTGAAAGCATAGGGAATAATTACTATGAGTCCTGAAAAATTGTTTTTATACACCATCTCACAAATAATGTTGAGTTATAATTTTTGAAAAGATAATATATTTCTAAGGAAGAAAATTGACATCAATGCCTTATATCAAAGCAAAGTCAAACTTCCCTATTTTTTTCATTACATATACCCAAACACAACGTCAAAAGCCATGATATCTGTAAAAAGGATTCAAAAGGTCAATCTCATGCTAGAGTTTCACCAAGCCGAAAGTAGTTAGATAAAGTTCATACATTATCTGACTGTTTTAAAGATGCAAAAAACATAATTTAGTTTTTCTATCTTAAATAGTATCCATGCACCTTCTCTGAGACGTCTTTTTAGTTTAAAAAAAAAAAGCAAGTAGCCTTTATTAGATTTAAAAAATATGTAATTCATATTTCTACATTCAACAAGGTCAAAAAGAAACAAGTTCATGAATCTGTACTCACAAACTATAGCGCCAGAGCCCCCGCAGTTCTTGCATACAGATTTAAGTTTGGAAATATCATTATCCATTGTGCTTAAGCCTTTCTCTTCTAGTGCATTACTACAAGCTCCATTACTACTAGCTGAAGCAATAGCTAAGCACATAGAACATATTACGAATCGGCGTGAACTAGATGGATGACTCTTCTGCAAGATAAAGGGTTAAGTTTAGTCATTTGTTCCAATCTGAAACAACTGCCTATCCAGATCAATTAACTAAATGAAAATGTGCATACCAAAAAAGAAGATTAATTGAACTTTAGTCATGTTAAAAAAAGTTAAAAAGAGGGAGAGATACAAATACTAAATAAGATTTATCATGTGCTTTATAACTCATGTTACATCATAAATCCATAACCTTGAATATTATAAAGATATACAACTCTTGTCAAACTAATTATGATAGAATACGGCTAAAGGGATATAAATGGCACTTCACAAAATTGGCGGATATTAATGATATGACAAATTTAGCAAATTTGAAACCAGACATGTCTTCAACAGGGGGGCAAATCAAAGTTATTTTTGTACCAAAATATTAAACATAGTTCTTTACAACAAGCAGAAGGCTGAAGGAAGAAAGATGAATGAGTAAAACACCCAGGCTAAACCACTAGCAAAGAAACCCTTGTTTTGTTTGGATCAGGAGAAATGTCAATTATACTCAAAATCTTCAAATCATCAAATGCAAAGAGCTGGTAGAATACCAATCTAGGCTACACAAAATCACCAGAGTTGGACTCAGAAAAAACATGTCAAGCAAATGAGGCAAAATCAATTCACCGAAGAAGCAAAACAATTAGCAAGACTAGATGAAAACACATCATAAACAAAAAATTGTAACATACTCAATTTTTTATTGCAAAGAAGCAAGATGAGAATCCATCCATCAGAAATCTATAATCTAGACAAAAAAATTTATAAAGATCATGCTAGTAAACTAGTAAATATTATATACAGTTGTATAAAAATAATCATCAGATGAACGATCAAATCATCAAGCACTCCAATTTGTAATACTTATACAGAATATGACACTCAAAATAACCTAATTGGCAGAAAAAAGAACCAACAATGTAAAACAACTTGTGAATTTTGTGACTTAACATGGATGGGGTCTAACTCAGCTATGATTCACAAATTTTCTTCAAATATTTAAGAGCCTCATGGCCATGGCTAAGCTAAAATGAGGAAATTTGTTTCACATAAAATACCTTCAGAGAAAATGGAATTTTCACATAGGATGAACTTCACACAGAGTGAACATAATGAAGACATTCCAGAATAATATCAGTTTCAATGAGATTCGCTCTTGTCCAGTGGCAACAAGAGGACTTAGGAAAACTTTAAGAGTGTGTCTATGGGCAATTCTTGAGCAAAAAACTTGTTAATAACTTAATATAAGTAGGTTCACTGATATTGATATATCAAATAGATTTTCATCAGATTTCAAAGCTCCCTCCAAGATATATGCACTGATATAATATGAAGACTTGCTGAGTCAGAAGCAGAGGTATCTTCTTTGGGGTTAAAAGATAGTTGTGTAGATATCTCAACAAGTAGTTTGAAAGTCGGGAAATTGATTATATCTCAAGTGGTTATACTGATTCTCGCACACAGAGGATTAGTCTATTACAATGCTAAAGATCTCAGTTTAAAAACCACATGTTTAAAGTCCACTAGCAAGGAGGTTTCACTGGGTAAAATACAGGATATTGGTAAAGAACTCACTGGTTGCCCATTGACCCTTGAACAAACAAATCCTCCTCTACTTCAATCTCTTGTACCATTGAATGTATGTGATTTCGGTGCTAATGATGCATTGCTGTTATGGCTGTTACCTTATATCAGTAAATACAATTAATCTTTGTTTGTCATATGCCTTGAAAGCTCGCCATGATGGGAGAAGGGAGAATTGCAAAAAGGGGTACAGTGACAGGGCCCTCTTCTAGGTACACCACCCTAGGGGGGGGGGAACAAAATGAACCCACATGGGCCAGAGGGGTACTGGCTTTGAGCATAGGAGAGTTGGACTACCAGGACACCCTTTGTAAACCCACTCCCCTATCATGGTGTAACAATACAAGGAGATCAATCATTGTGGATGTCCCCGCTAATAGCTTCTGAACGAAATGCTAGCTCTTTTTATTGGACCCTTGTGGGCTAGCCAGTTTGGATAGAGGGTCAGTGGTGCATTTTGGAGAGTTTGTTTGTTCGTGTTTTCAGTGGACAGTGTTTAGATCACAGTGAGCGTTGGCATTCCAGGAGTTCATCGCTTCTGACGGCACGAGATTATCCTGAGATTTGAGCATTTTACGGGATTTTAAGTGATTAAGTTAATTTATTAACTTAAAACGCCCTTTTAATAAAGTCACATTGACTTTATTTATATTTTTATATCACTTAAATGAAAAAGGAGGATTATAATATTTTAATGACTTTAAATATTATAAAAGTGCGCCCAACTATTGGAAAGGGATATATTAAAATATTATAATATTTTGAAAACCTAAAATGGGCGTATCTTTATGGAAATGCGTGCTTTGCATAAAGAGGCATTTTTGGCAATAGAAACTCACCTTTTGATTATTTCGAATTGCCTTGTGCATCTTTTCTCTGAGCATTCTCCCAGAGTAGTAGCAGCATCATTAAGTCCGCTGGTAGTCCCAAAACCTTCCAAGTTGGTTACCGCTTTGAGGTCGAGATCACCGAACCGGCACTTGCTAGAGGTCAACAAATGTAGTGCTCCGCCGCTTTTCAGTGCATTGAAGCTTTATTTATGCGCTATTTGTGTTGAATAACTCCTAAATTTTGTATACTCTCGTTTCTCAGTGATTCTTCCAGAGATTCATTTCCTTCTTGTTCATGGCCGTACGGCTGCTTTGGTTTGTGTGCCTTGAGAAAGGCGTGTGAATTGAAAGGGAGAAACGCCTTCTTTTTGAGAGGGCTTTAGCATCTATCTTTGGCGGCTAGTGTATTCAGAGCTTTGTGACCAGTTTCTGAGCTGGAGAAACCTTGTCTGGAGTTTTGGCGTGCATTTATGCCTGTTTTCACCATTTCCAGCTGTAGACCTGGCCAGTTTCTTATTTAAATAATCTGGAGCCTGATTGGTATGTTTATTGTTCTTAATCTATCTGTTGGTGTTAGATAATACATTCTGTACTTTCAATTTGAAGGAATAAGTTTAAATTTGTCTTTTATGAGCAAAAATATGCTGCGCCCCTTCTCTTCTGTCTATTAAGATTTCTTTAAAAAACTAAAAAAACAATTAAAGACTTAAGAATTTGGGGGTTTTGAGCGGAGAGCCAGCAGGGCTCATCACAGTGGTATCAGAGCTCACATCCTGCCAGCTTGTGGGGTTTGAGAAATTTATGAAGTCACACAAAGAGGGTTTTGGCAAGTTCTATTCCAGAGGGGGTCCTAGAAATCAGAGAGGCGACCAAAATCATTTTCCACCATTTCCGTTTGCAGATCAGGAGGAGGAATTAGATTGGGACAATATGGCGAACAGGGCTGGAGAAAGTTCTCACAGACATAACTGGGAGGATGAGGACAGAGAAGCCAAAGACGTGCTTAGAGGCATGGTTGCAGGGCAAGAGCAGGTTGCAACTATTCTTCAACAACTCAGCACGAATGTTCAGAATTTGTCATTAAATAGAGCTCGTAGTTTGGATTCAGATAGAGATGGCAGTATCCATAGACAGCCACAGAGGATTATAGATCCAGTACGCACCTATGAGAGAGCTACATTTCCCACGTTCACCAGAGATGATGCTGAGGAAGTGGATGATGCTGAACAAGGTGGTGAAATAAATTTTGCAGATAATATTATGGCGATGCATGATGAGTGGGATAATTTGCCACCAAGGGTTAAGGAGCACCTTAACTTTGACAGGTTTATGAGCCAGAAGAGAGAGCACACCAGAAACAGGAATGACAGGCGTCCTAGACACAAACTGAGTGATCTTAAACAGGCAACCAACAAACTAACTTTAGTACACTTTGATGGCAGTGGCAGAGTTACAGCACGTGCCTGGGTTAGTAAACTGGATACTTTCCTGACACTACGCCCCATGCCTGAGGTGGATGCCATTCGCTTTGCAGCACTTCATCTAGATGGCGTAGCACATGACTGGTGGATTCATGGTATGACTACCCTTCATCATGACAGGATTACCTCTTACCAGGAGTTTACTGATAGACTGGTAGAGAGATTTGACAGAAGGGATCCTAAGCTTTTCTTCAGAGATTTAGCACAGCTGAAACAGTTAGGTAGCTTGGAATCGTACATTGGTGAATTCCAAAGACTATCTGTTATGGTGACAGGGATCTCAGAAAGAAGGCTGGTCATATTATTTATTGAAGGTCTATTCGAGCCCATGAAAGGTTGGATAAAAGCATTTGATCCACCTACCTTACAGGAGGCAATGAGGAAAGCTCGCAGCATGGAGCTATCTACACCTCGTAAGCCTTTTAGCTCGAACTCGAAGCCTACAACATCATACACGGAAAATAAATCAGATCCAAAGAAGGCTGAAAATACAGATCAAAAAAAGAAATTTGCAGCCCCTTTAGATCGAGAAACCATGAATGATTTGAGAAGGAGAAAACTCTGTTTTTACTGTAAAGGTCCGTATGACTTTAATCATGATTGCCCCCTCAAACCAAAAGGACAAAACAAGCACATGGAGTGGTTTTATGAGGGAGAACCATTGACTGATTTTTCTGATCAGCAAGCTCCAATCTATGATACAGATGGAGAAGAGTCAGAAAATGAAGCTGAAATTGCAGTGGAAACAGAACTTAAGGAGGCTCATATGTCCAGCATGCAGAAGGAGGGTTCTTTCAGACTCCGTGGGATCCTAGCTGGTCAAAGGGTCATATCTCTCCTTGATACAGGTGCAACCCATAATTTCATCGACTCACGGTTAGTGGAGAAACGGGGTATTCAAACTCAGCAGTTTTAAGGCATACGTGTGAGGGTTGCAGATGGGAACACTCTCGATTGTGAGAGGATGATACCTGACTTGCCTTTGAAACTTAATAATTTTGAGTTCAAGGCAGATTTTTATGTTGTAAACATGGGTGGAACTGATTTAGTTCTTGGCATGAAGTGGCTTCATGCAATAGGAGAGTTCACGCTTAATTTGCGTGACATGGAGATGAAGTTCACCATTGATGGCACAAACCATGTTCTCAAAGCCATTAGGGACATCAACCTTAGGGAGATTTCATTTCGGAGAATGGAGCGTTTGATTCGTAATGATATGGTAGAGTGGGCTGCTGAATGCAAGCTAATGCCTTCACAGTTGGATCAGCAAGCTTCTTCATACCATCCAGATGTGCAGGAACTTCGAATCAAACATGAGAAAGTATTCAGTGCTATTCCACCAGGCAGGCCTCCTGATAGAGGTATTGAGCATATTATAGAGCTGGAAGAGGGCACGAAACCGATTATGATTACTCCTTACCGGCACCCCAAGCGTCTGAAAGATGAAATTGAGAAGACTATTCAGGAGCTGTTAGCTATGGGGCACATCAGGCCGAGTAAGTCACCCTTTGCTTCATCAGTTGTTTTGGTGAAGAAAAAGGATGGTACACTTAGAATGTGTATCGATTACAGAATGCTCAACAGGAAAACCATTAAGAACAGGGATCCTATTCCTCGGATAGATGAGTTGATAGACGAGCTTCATGGAGCTTGCTACTTCTCAAAGATTGATTTGAGAACAGGTTATCACCAGATCAGAGTCCGAGAAGAGGATATAGAGAAAACGGAGTTCAGATGTCACTGTGGACACTTTGATTTTTTGGTTATGCCATTTGGGTTAACCAATGCTCCAGCCACGTTTCAGTCGACAATGATCAGGGTTTTCCATCCTCATTTGAGGAAATTTGTTTTAGTGTTCTTCGACGACATCCTGGTTTATAGTAAATCATGGGAAGAACATAGGGTACACTTGGATGAGGTACTGAGTATAATTGACAGGGAGTCCTTGTATGCCAAGGAGTCCAAGTGTGCATTGGGCATGGCAGAACTTTTATATCTGGGACACATCATCAGCGGTGCAGGAGTCAGCATGGACCCAGAGAAGGTTCGAGCTATCATTGATTGGCCTACACCTGAGACTTTGACACAGCTCAGGGGATTTGTAGGATTGTGTGCTTTCTATCGTCGGTTTGTTAGTGGGTTCTCGCGGCATGCTGCGCCACTAACTGATTTGACTAAGAAAGGTGCTTTTGAGTGGACACCATTAGCACAAGCGTGCTTTGAGAAGTTCAAACTTCTCATGACTTCGTGTCCTGTTTTAGCTTTACCGGACTTCACTAAACCCTTTGAGTTACATTGCGATGCCAGTGGTGAGGGTATTGGTGCAGTTATTATGCAGGATCGTCACCCTATAGCTTTTGAGAGCAGAAAGCTAAGAGGGCCTGAACGAAGTTTTAGTATCTATGATAAGGAAATGTTGGCTATCATGCATGCGATGGCCAAATTCAGGCAGTACTTGATTGGTAGTAAGTTCACTGTGAAAACCGATCATAATAGTTTGAAGCATTTTCTTGGGCAGCGAGATCTTAATGAGAGACAACAAAAATGGGTCAGCAAGCTTCAGTCTTACGATTTTGACATCTCTTATGTCAAGGGCACTCAGAATGTGGTTGCTGATGCTTTATCTCGCCGTCCTCACTTGGGTTCTATTACATTGGTTTCAGAAGACTGGAGACACCTGATAGTAGCAGAGTATGCTAAGGACCCATGGGCCTCTAGCATAGTAGATGGATCAGTGTTGGATGACAGGTATTCACTTGTAGATGACCTTATCATCTACAAAGGAAGGATTTTATTGGTCCCAGGTTCTGAGATGAGGGACAGGGTTTTGAGGTCATTGCATGATTCACCCATGGCAGGACATCCCGGGTACTATAAGACCTATAGGCAGGTACGGGAGAGATTCTCTTGGAAGGGTCTCAAGTCCTATGTTCTCCAGTATGTCAGGGAATGTCTTGTTTGTCAGCAGCACAAGCAAGAGCACACATACCCTGCAGGTCTTCTACAGCCGCTTCCTATTCCTGAGAGGAAGTGGGATTGTTTATCCATGGACTTCATCACGGGCTTGCCAAAAGCTCAAGGGAAGGACAGTATTTTCGTGGTGGTAGATCGATTGACGAAATATGCACACTTTTTCGCAATCACCACTACACACACGGCTACTCAGATTGCTGATTTGTTCTTCCGAGAGGTATTCAGGCTGCACGGTTTACCTCGCAGTATAGTTAGCGACAGGGACAGCAGATTTATGAGTAACTTCTGGCAGGAGTTATTCAAGCTTTGTGGGACAGAGCTCACCCCTAGTACCAGTTACCACCCCCAGACATATGGGCAGACAGAGATCGTCAACAAATGGGTGGAAGGGTACTTGCGTAACTATAGTTCAGGGCAGCAGAAGGCATGGGTGAGGTGGTTATACTTATGTGAGTACTGTTCCAACACCACCCATCACATGAGCATCCAGATGACACCATATCGA
>VDFB02376302.1:0-17260 GCA_007258455.2 Sequoia sempervirens | reverse complement strand
AGGCCATATATTATGGTAGCTTACAATGCAAAAGAATGAAGGAAATCTATTATCTATTTTAATCTATAATTTAATACCATATGAAAAACCACATGTAGTATTATCTAAAATTAATTCTTGACATAATAATTTTATAAAATACACTTACAATTCAATAAAATTCTCCCAAGAAAGAAACCCTAAGTGAATATTAATTGAACTCTAATTATTGTAGATTCATAACCTAATCATAACCCCAAGCTTAACACTAATCCTAATCAAACCCTAACCCTAGTCTTAATGTTATCATATAATTGAATTATCTCTCTTATCTAAATTTGGGTTGAATTATTTTTCCTTTATTTTTAATTGCATATATTTTTTGTTTATTAGATCTTATTTTATGAATATATGCAAATATAATTTTACTTCTACATTCATTCTATGCCCATTTTTTTTTATGATATTTAACATTCATTTTTTGGAATATTAGATCAATCTCACACATATAAATATGAAACCTCAAAATTTTAAAATTGAATTCTACCCAAAACATAGACACACAATTGAACAAATTTTCAAAAGAAGAATGAAAACATCATTAACATTTCATTCAAAATTTACTCAAATCCACATAAGGAGAGAAAATATATTAGAATTATACGTTTACTCATGCTTATAAGTCATATCTGCATACAATTTAAGATAATTTGCATATATTCATCCAAAACTAGAAACAGGCTATCTATTCTATTATGTCTGCTTGGGGTTTTAACAGCCAATGGCACCACAGATATCACTTCCTCATTAGAGGACATATATCATTCTACCCATATATTCAACTCAAAACCTAGCTAGAGCTTTCATCAGTTCTCTCCCTAAAAATGAGCCTTGAATTCCCTTTTATATGACAAGGGAGCAACAAGCTTCGGGCTCAAATGTAATTTCACCACAAATTTTCATTTGAACAAAATTTCCATAGCATTTGACTTTCATTACAAAGCTTCCCACACGTTGAATCTACAAAACATATATAGTGCATGAACTAGGGAAACCTAAAAGAATAGGGCACACAAATTGTCATCAAAATCCCCTTGTCACTAGGCCACGCAAAAAAAATAGGCAACCAAATTGCCACGAAGGCACACCACATCAACTTCTTATTTACCTGCCACCCCGCCCTTACCAACACTCAGACCCCGGTATACACACCTGCATCTAGTTGTTGCCCAATACGGTAGACCCTCAACCTCCTCTTCTTTCTTGTCCTTGCCCAATATGGTTCTAGTCCGTCCGCTTGGGGTTTTAACAATCAATGTGCCCATAGATATCATTTCCTCATCAGAGGGTAGACTGTGATTGAAGTGACTTAAATACCGATAGTAGTCTGAGTCGATCTAGGTTAAATCATCAAAAGTGTTGCTCATAAGGTCAATGGGCGAGTGTTGGCATCCAAAGCACACTGACTGCTTGCCTTTGTCATCTACTAGTTGAGCAGCAACATCCTGGAATTGCAACCTTCTACTGCATCTGGTGGGCACAAGCCTGGGCTTGTCAACCAAAGCACCTTCCTAAATAGTAGGACCGAGATTTTGTGAGCTCAAACGAACATACCTCCTTACTGACTTACTCATTTTCTCTTATTAGACAAGCACTCAAACTTGATTAGACTCAGCCCACAAAGTGCTCTAACTACTACAAGAATGACACTATTGGCAGTTAATTCCTCTTGTATTTATTGTGCGACGTAATGGCAACCTTCATCAATGCTTAGTAAAAATGCATGTGCAAACATGGAAATTTGGCGGCATATGTACTGTCACCGTTTAACTAGAGTTGCATGAGAATCCAAAGATCACCCTTAATGATTGCCAACAACATCTTCACACAGATTGAGATCGACGTGACTACAAAAGAAAAGAATAATTCATTAATGCTTCACCAGTTGTACAATAAAATGACCACCATGTGTCATTTTCCAACTTCAAATATTGCCCGCTGATCTCCTAAAGAGTTGGCAGATCAAACGGTTTATCTCAGGCTAACTCGATTTGACATCCAACAAAGCATCGTTCACCTTCCTCATGACCAATAACATTAATCCATACAGGACACACATCTTCCTTTTGCTGACCTCGCACCAAATAACAGGGCGACACCTTAGGTCTGTGAGTTGGCGGGGTACGATCGAGATCTCCCATATCTTCAAATTTGAAAAACCTACACATTGCACGGTTAGTATTTAATGAAAGGATTTGGCTAAGCCATCAGCGACATGACCACTAAGGTTAATGGGTTAGGCTTACATCACCGGATTAAAATTAAAACCCAACTTTGATTTTAATACTTTATTTCCTCCACAGGGTTTTATTTCCTAAGTCTCGATTGGCCCTGTTAAATTCTTATCCCAACCCTAACAAAGAACAAATGATTAAGCTAAGGATTGTATTTGTTGTTATAACTTTAGTTCTAGAGAATTCTTAATTACCAATTCTTATTTGTGCATTTGTATATGAATCCAATTGAATGCCTTTCCATATCATTATGGAAAATTTTATTATTGCAACCCTAACTCTAACACTAATTAAACCTTGACCCTAACCTGATTGAACTCGTATTATAACCCTAACTCTAACACTAATTGAATTGTAATCATAAACCTAGGTATTGTTGAAACCTAACCCTAATTGTATCAAAACCCTATAGAGCTCTAATTGAACCCTAACCCTAAAATAAACAATAACCCTTACCTTAATTGAACCCTAAATCCAATCCTAGCCCTAATTTAAGACTAACCTTAACCCCGACTTTAATTAAACCCTTATTGAATTATAACTAGCCCTAATTTAAGACTAACCTTAACCCTGACCTTAATTAAACCCTTATTGAATTATAACCCTAATTGATCCCTAACCCAAATTGAATACTAATTGAACCTTAACCTTATTTGTTAGTTTAAAAGATGTGCCAATAATGTTGCAATCACTAATGATTAATTTTTTCTTGATTGTTAAAATAGATTGGTAAGTAAATTTATCTATAATAAGTAAATTTATCATTGATTTTTTCTTGATAAGTAAATCAATATTTCATAAATTTATGTATAATTCTTATTAAATTTTTCTTAATAATATTAAATTATATTTTATTAAATTGTTAAAAAAATTAAGTTGCTTATAAATAATTTTATGTGTTTTTTATAATTAACTTGATATTGTGTATAAAAGGTTTAAGTTATGAATGTTATAATATAAAAAAAAAATTTGTTTTCAATGTTTATTTGTTAGTTTGATGTGAGAATAATGTTGCATAGTAATGATTAAATTTTTCTTGATTGGTTAAGTGATATTGTGAAATTATTCTATGTTAATTTAATGTTATGAATGCTATATAATATAAAGAAAAATATTTCTAATATATTTTTAATGCATCTTTATATTTTATAAACAAACATCTAAAATAGAAATGTGATTTTAAAATAAATACAACTTAATGAGTGAACATGCATTTAAAGTTAAAAGTGAAATTATAAAACAAATTGTAAATTTATTTTATTTTTCTTCTATAAATATAATTTTTTTATTTGTCGTCCGCTTAGTAATGCCCACTTCTCCTTTTAATGAATGTTTTATTTTGCAAGGGTTGATTTAGTGTTACCATTGATCTATTTCTTGCAGATATCAACGGTGCCTGCCATCTCGTGATTGGGAATTGAAGGATCATGAAATCACGGGCAAGCGACACGTGTCCTATCTGGGGGATCAAATTTGAGCTATCGCTGACCAACTACCATTTGATCTGAGTCGTTCCCTGCCTTCCCGCGATGGTGCTTGGGTTGATTGCGAAATCACGGGAAGGCACCACGTGTCTCATCTAATGAAGCCTAAAGAGTAAAGGAAACACTCGCCGGCTTAAAACGAATTAAGGGGCGGATTACTAAAGTGTTCTTGAGACACACATGTTCTAAATCGATGGATATGTTATAATCTCACTGGAAAAGTTGTTCAAAGGTTAACGACATAGCTAGTGACTATGTTAAAGGAACGAAATCAAAGGCGTCCGCTATCCCATGATCAGGGATTACAGGGATCGCAATATCACGGGCAGGTGCCACGTGCCCTTCCTAAAGGATGAAATCTGTATGACCATTGATGAGTTGTCTCTTCAAGATTGATGGTGCCTGCCATCCCGCGATTAGGAATTTTAGGATCACGATGTCGCTGGTGCCTACCACGTGTCTCATCCAATGAATCCTAAGGAGTGAAGAAAGCGTTCGCCAGTTTTAAATGTATTACAGGGTAGATTACTAATGCACTTGTAAGATGCACATGTTTTATTTCAATGCAAATGTTTTGATTTTAAGGGAAAAGCTGCTCGACAGTTAAAGGAAAGGATGGCAACCATTTTTGAAGGAGTAGGATTTATGGTAAAAAGATCAATGGTGCCCACCATCCCGCAATGGTAAATCAAAGGATTGTGATATCACGAGAAACTGCCACATGGCATTCTTTCACTGCGTATGACATAGTGGGCCCCTTTATTGCTGTGTTGGTGATTATGTCAGCCTGTTTTGAAGATGGTCGTTGATGATTTGATCAAACTAAAGGATCAATGGCTCAAATTTAAATATGTATCAAATTATGGTTGGAGCCCTTCATGTAGCCCACAAGTGAGCTTTAATGGTGGATGAGACATCTATTGGCGGGATCTGATCGACATAAAATCAATTTACTCATATCATTTGTATCACAAAGCATCTAACTATTTTGTGAAAACAATTTCAGAGCCAAAGGTGAAATTGAGAGCAGCTGCAGCCAGAAATTGGAGTTTGTGCGAAAAAAGTCGTGAGTTAATTTTCTCTGTTTCCTAGTCATTTTGCACCTAAATTTGGGAAGGGGGGAGTCTGCTACGCTTGTCATTAAGTTCATTAAAATATTTTTTTAGGGCTATTGTTTAATCATAAATTGTGAGGAATTGCAGTATTTTTACTCTGTAATTTCCTATCTCTGCTTAGTCATAGCCACTTGAAGTGTAACATTGTAGTGAGGCCCTAGTTTGTCTAAAATGGTGCCAACCAAGCAGCACTCTAGCCACATTGAGTATTTGAAAAGAAACTTGTACGATGATTTATTAGATCAATATCCATTATCAACAAATGACAGAAAGAAAGGTTTGGTGTTGATGCAAGGGAAAATCCTAGGGGAGGGGTTGGTGTGTGATAATTCCAACATTACTGATACTAGGGTTCCACTCATAGGCTTAGAAATGTTTAGATTATGGTATGGACAGAGGAATTTTCTTCATCCTTTTTCAAATGGATGGATGTACAGCATGGGAAAACTGGTTGTTCCAAATGTGTTCCCTGATGTGGACTTACTTAGAGCAGTAGCCAAAAGATATGACCCTATCACACGGGTAATCAGAGATAATGATGGAGGGGTTCTATTAGAAACTAACAAAGATGTTATCCAACATACTTTTAATTTGAGTGAGCCAAGTGATGACTTGGTTCCTATTAATCTTGAAGAAATGAAGCAGGAGTATACAAAATTGAAATCTCTTTTTAGGGTTAAGCTGCTTCCACCTCATCTGGTTAAGGCAGGGGGTTCACAATTTCACATCAGCCCTAGTGACCAGGAACCCTTCAGATTGAATTATTTTGCAAAGCCTTTCCTAACTACTTTATATTCACAATGTCAGATTTTGGGTTTCAGCCCTGGTGTAGTAATGCCAATTGCATACATGTTCATGGGGGTGCAAATACAACACCCTAACTTCTCTGTAACATATGACTTTGCTTCTTTTTTGGTGGAGAGGATAGATGGACTATCGAAGCTGCAAAATGGTGATACTGGTACTCAATTTTTTTGGTATTCCATGTTGATGCATATGTTCTTGTTTAGGAATGTTGATTTCTTTGCTAAGAAGATGAACTTAAGACAATCAGTTAATGGAGAAAGATTGCCAATACAGATATGGGCTACAGATTTATCCTGTAATAAGGAAAGCACCAATTATGTGCAATTTGATAATTGTTTTGTTGCAAGATTGAGGGATAGATTGATGGTAAATGTACCTAGGATCTCTGAGGAAGTGCATGATTTCCTTAGGCCGAAGGAGAGGAAACCAGAATTGATAGTTTTACATAACTGGGGTGACATTTTCCCATATCCCGTCAGCACTGTCCTGAGAATATATGGATTTCAAGGAACCCCTCACATACTTCTATATAATGTGCCACCAAGACTAGGGTTTGCAGAAGTTGTGGTAGATGGGGTGTATTCATGAAGATAACCTAACTGGAAAGGGAAATGGAACATTATTCCCTGATTATACAGTAGTGTCTGACTTTACATTTTCAAAGGGAGGCTGGACACATTTTAACAAATTCTTTTTTGATTACCATTTGAGATTTGGTCAAAGGCGACAACATGATCCTGAAGGTTTCTTTGCTCTTTTCAGACAAAGAATAAAAGGTGGAAAATTTGCACATGAGTTCAATTTCCCTGAGGATCTGATTAGGAATGAATTTGATTTAAATAGACAAGAATTGAACAAGAAAAAGTGGATAGATTATAGTAAGCTACTAGATATTGTGCATGAAATGGATTGGATGTATGATCCATTGATGGAATTCACTCCATACCACAAGAGAATTGATTTTTTAATGAAGAATTTCAAGGAGATAATGGAAACCTTGACAGCCAAAAAGATAAATTTAAAGCTAAGTCTAGATATGCAAGGAAAAAGTGATATGCCAATTGAAACAAGGCCAATATGTCAGCCTACAGAAAGGCGGCCCATCTATAGGAGGAAAAGGGATACTGGTCGTGATGAGGAAGAAGTAGACAGAAAAGGGAAGAAAATAATGAAGGCACCTTCACAACTAGGCCCAAAATTCAAAGTACCCGGGGCTGTCAAAATCATTAAATTAAAATCTTCACCAGAGCGCAATCCCCCATCACCACCACCTGAGCCAAGCCCTAAGAGGCAAAGAACTTATCACCTTGATGAGAATCTCATAGATGAAATTATTGTTACTGATCAAGACATGCAGGTTGGTATGTTGTCCCCTCCTAGGTCAGCTGAATTGGTTCTATCTGATTTGGATATGAAGGGTATGAGTGTGCAGGATGCAAGAATGGATGCTTGCAAGGAGTTCTTAGATGAAAATGCATTTGTAAATACTCATGTATTCTTGCAATTGGCATGGAGGATGAAATTTGAGGAATATCAAAATAAATGCAAGGAGAAAAGAGAACTAAGGCTTGACAAGTCAGATCAGGAGAATGATGAAGAAGTGAAAGCTGAACTAATGGAAGAGTTCAAAAACATCACTCCTAAAGAAGGAAGACAACTAGTGAATCAGGTTGGTGTTTTGATTTTTCCTGAATGGGACATCACATATGTAGTGGCTTTCAATGCCATTATAAAGTCCAAGAATCCTTTTTAGGATTCTGAAGAAGAAGTTAAGGCAGCATTACAAAACTCTGCCTTCAGTGAAGAATATGAGACCTTGGCAATTTGGGCATTGGATCCACAAGGAAGAAAGTAAGAAATTTTTGATATTAATCCAAATTTCAAAGGAGGATTAATAATAAAGAGGGCTTTAGAGACTACAACAACCAAAGCCACTAGTTTAACTGTGAATGTGGCCAAGTTGGCCCAAAAGACTACTGAAAGGGAGGAGGCTGAAAGAAAGAGCCTAATGGAGAAGTATAACATTTTAATTGAAGAATATGGTAAAATGCAATAGAGAAATGTTGAGTTGCAAATTGAAGTAGAAAGGTTCAAGTATAGACATACTAAGGAAACATCCAATGCTCCAGGAACCAGCACATCACCTCCCACAGCAAGTTCAATGCCTCCTGCTTCTCCAAATGTTTCTACACCAGGGTTTCCCATTCAAAATCTTGCTCTTACCCCTCCTCTAGAACAAGTTGATGAAGAAACAGAGTTTTCTATTGATCCAACAAAGTGGCAACTCATGCAAAAAATTGATCAATTACAAACATCACTAAGGGTAAAAGAGGAGGGTTTTCTTTCAAAAGAAAAAGAAATTGTTACTATTGTTTGGGAGCATTTAAACGAAAAGGTGGATAATAAACTGCCCTCTATACATTCTTTGTATTCTTTGCTATTTGAAGCAATAAAGAATATTGATAGGGATCAGGGGATAGTGATTCCAATAATTCAAAATTGGATCCCTAGGGAAAATGATCTAGATGTTATGAATAAAGCCTCAAGGTTTGATGTAAATAATAGGCCCCAATCATTGAAGCCTACTTATATATTAGTTAAATTATTGCAAGGTTTTCAGACCTTACCAGATGATCTAAGTAGGAAGATTAGAGAATTGGTAAAGAACTTCAATGATTTGGGTAACACATTGTTACCTGATATAACTGATGAGTAGGGGGAAATCAGAACACTCCAACAATGGCAGGATCAAACAAGTAAAGTCATCAATAATCAAATTAAAATAATTTGTGATGACTCAGATTATGATTTGTTGGTAATTGTATGGATAAGATTATTGGTATCGGCTCATTTTTAGAATATTTTGAAAGAGATGCTAATCAGGTAGCAGTAAAGTATATGCCTTATAGTAAAGGTAAATGAGGTGATTAATTTTGACTGGCCAACTGATGAAGAATACCAGATGTGGGTGGCTAAGTATTTGAATGATGATGAGTAAAAAGAGTGGGCTACCGACAAGTGGCAAATCAGATGCTACGGTTACAACGTTTCTAGTTTTGTATGGATGACTTTCTTGGCGTGGGTTTTGCGTGGTTTTTAGTTATTGCATCAACCTTCCTCCAATCGCATTACGATGAACGGTGAATTATGCCCCGTGATGGATTGTTTGTTGTAATAATTTCTTGAACAAGAATATTTTTCACTTGTGGTTGTTGTAACAAATTTTGAATATCATCAGGGTGCTCCGATTGACTCAGATGTGTATCTTCCCACCTTATCATTTGCTCCTTTCATTTTTATAAGAAGGATTTCACAAGTTGAAGTACTGCTAGCAAGTTAGATAATTTTTGTCGAAGCCCAGTGAAGTTGCAGAGCTTAATTGTAAAGTCCTCGATGGTTTTAGAGAAATAAAAATTTAGTTTTGAGTCATTATGTAACAGGTTTTGAGTTCATAGAGATTTAATTGTTGTATAATCAAGATTAGCATTTGAGTTGGAAATGAAAATTCAAGCTCATGTCTCTCCATTGTACATGTGATATTCGAACTTTCAATGAAAAAACCATGGGTTGTTTTATCCATCTCATTGTTGTGGTGTGTATGATACTATTTTAGCTTTAAAAGGAATTAATTAAAATTCTTGAATGGGATTATAGGTGGATATGTGTTGTATAAGGATTTGATAAGTAGTCCTAGGTTAGAATGCATACTGATGAAATTGTAATGCAATATTGCTCGATCTTATATGTGATGTATTAAATCATATAAACCTCTGTGATGCTTATGAATTTGACTCCTGCAATGGATATATGCCACTGATCTAATTTGTAATTATTAGTGTAGTTCAAAATTTGTTTGTCTTTTCCTAGAGCTTGCTACAAATTTCAAATCATTGACTATCTTATACAATGGATTGTGCTTAGTTATCTCACACTCTAGATAGTTGATATTGTCTATGAATAGCCAATTCTAGTTGATATTATTTTATCATGTTGAGCTATAAAGTGAGATCATCTACTATTGTTAATGTTGTTTATTATAATGGTGTAGAGGTTGTAAACACATTAAGAGATCACCCTCCAGGGTCTTGCAGAACCCGAAGTGAGGTTTTTAAAGTCCCTCATCGGGCCATAGGTCTTTCTCGAAATGCTTCTCGCATTGACTGGCAATTCCATTAATGATTAGAAGACAAACCTAGTTACACTTAAAAGAACCAACATATTATGTCAACTACTCAAACAACCAATTCCCATTAACCTAATTTTTAATCTTTTATGATCACATGAAACATAAAACACACTATCTTCAGTTGTTAACATCACTATTGAAATGTTTTAATTTTTTGACCTTTCAAACATTAAAAAGTACATCATTAAATTAATTATGTAATGGCATAAAAATTAAAAACATCATGAATTAATTATGTAACCACATAATTCAAATATAATTATATCAAGAAATTAATATCGAATAGATAATATAATCACATAACTTATACATTTCAATGTCATTGATCTTCTTCTTCATCCAACTCTTTGTTTGTATCATCCGATCAAGATTCAACATTGTAAGGATTGGTCATATCATCATCATCATCATCGATATCAGTATCGATAATGTCATCACCCACACAGATATCATCTTCATGAACATTAACTCCTACATCATCATGATCTAGTTCCTCCTCTTCGACATCTTCGTCAGGGACATCATCAACTAACCATTGATCCTAATCATCATCTACATTATCTTCTAGTTCTTCAGTATCTTCTTCTTCCACCACATTATACTTTATTGGCCTTCCTCTTAGATCATGTCTAATAACAAATGACCAACCCAGTTTACCTGGACCCTCTAAGTAAAATACCTGCTCACATTGGCTTAGAAGAACATAGGGCTCATTTCCAGCTCGCTCGATCAACCTTGTATTAACCATGGTAAATCCATTATCATGTTCAATAACAGTTCTCTCAGGATCATTTTCATTCAATCTTAGCCTATACCATAGGACGACGAACAAAATTAATTTGAAGGACTTAAAGTCACACTCAAGTATATCATCCAAAATCTCATAGTATCAATTTTCTGAGACTTCTAGATGTATATCACTTCTAGATGAAACATTAGTCACCTGAAAAATTGCAGTTATACCAGAATCACAAGTTTTCTTCATGTCATCCAATATTTTGATTCAAAATTTATGACCATTGCACCACATAGCCTTGTGGTGTTTCACCTACAATATATCAAACATGTAAAAAATATTGCAATATCATTAGTTGATAAACATATTTATTCTTGGCTAAATGTATGCAAAGAAAACAATCTCAAGATACATATACATCAATATACTCTGAAAATAATTAAACACATATGGATTAATATATTTTATACATACCCCGCTTATCTCTCTTTAAACCCATATGCTAAATCAATTTCCTTTGTGTAACATTGGAATCTTCATTAATGATGAACTTCTTCTAACCAACGAAGCCACACCTTCCACGTTAATGCATTTAATCGCATTGTTGACATCGTTCAATCCATACCGTCATCCAATCAAGATTGTTGGCAACGTACAAATGTAGTGCATCCCACTCTCAACCAACTATATCAAAAAAAAATTCAAATTCATAAACGATGTATAATTAGTTAAATACCAAAGTACACGACCTTAATTTATAATTGATGTATATTGAAGATTAAAAATTAAATAAGTACAATATACATAAAAACCATATGTAAAATGCATTCCAATTAATCTCCATGACCATCTTATAATTACCCCTCACTTTCCTCAATCTACCTTTCCCCAATAGGTACTCCCCTTCAAATTTGTTAATGGAGTTAGGATCCCAAATGCGATCTACATGGGATCTTTGCTACAAACTTCAGGGAAGAGTATTCTACCAATGTACACCATGGTCCTGGGTATACCATATACTTCCACCCTAGAACCCTCAAGATGCTCTTTGTCTAACCAAAGCCTTCAAAAATTTTAAGTGCCTCTCAACCATCCACATTGACCTTGTGTGTACAGGTCCACACAATTCAATCTCCTCAACTTGGTGTATAAGGTAGTGTTCTTGTGCATTGAAAAATGTTGAAAGTAGACACTTTTGCATTTCACACATTAGACGAGAAATTTTTCTCTTCCAATAATTTATATCTTCTTTATGGATTTCTTTAGATGACAACCATCTACAAGTGATTCAAGGTGCAAATATATTAATGAGATTTAACAACAATATATTGTATATTACATAACAAGTAAAAAAAATGGTAATTATAAGATGTATACAACGAATTGAACAAATCTTGCTACTTACCTCATGTATTTTCCAAGATCATATATAACTTGCTTGACATTGTTGTCAAAGTTGTCTGGGAGAGATAGAGTGCAACAATTATAAAATGATCTTTTCATTATTTTTCCAAAATTAGTAAACACAATACACTGAAAAGTACATGCATTATACAAGTGTATATAATATACCAGAATAATTACCTTAATGAAGGAATGTCAATCATGCGTTTTCATCTCTGACCCAAATTCACCTTTCTTTGTTATTGTATTGTTTATATTCGCAGCAAATCCTGTGGGAAATCAAATTTTTTGTATGACTTCTTTTATAGAATTGCTTTGCTGCTCTGTTAATAACCAAGGAAGGGAACTTATATTAATTTGGTCTCCATTGCTATTTAATTGAATGACATTTTTCATTGCATGATTGGCTTATTGAATGTCAGTACAAATTTTGATAATTTTTTCTTTGTCATGCCTTCCATCCAATATTTTCCATAACGTTTCTGTTATATTCTTTCCAATATGCATTGTATCAAAAAAATTCACAATTTGTAGCTGCTCATAGTAGGGCAACCTATTAAATTGTTTAGGATAAATTTTCAGTCCCTATGGATGTCGGCCATTAATGCCTTGATGACCTTCATGAAGCATATAAGTTAAACAAATTAACAATGACAATCATTGTCAATTACAACATGAGTAAACACAACACAATATAAAAATATAAATTTAAAACATATCATATATAATAGATAAACAATTTGATCCAATGTATAACCTTGACGATTAATTCTATTATATTCTAGCTTCCATAGGCGAGGTGACATTCTTCATGGTTTTGATGTAGTCTCCTCTTTCCCATTGAAAAGATGTTTTTCAGTAGTTCGATACTTATGATTTTTATGGAGGAAGTGTCCATACTCATCAAACACCCGCTTTCCTAAACTTGTTGAATGACGAGATTTCATCTTTGGACCACAAATTGGACATGCAAATTTTCCCTTTGTTTGAAGACCTGCAAGATGATATATAATTGGATTATGTCAATTTTTTTCATTATATATAATAAATAGATTATTTTAAAAACATGCATGATATCTACTTCATCAAATTAAATATTGTTAAAGTGCAGTCAAACGTTATAACATACCACAAAAATGTGTTAGCCCTGGGGCATCATGAATTGTCCATACAAGCATTGCATGGAATTGAAATTGTCTTTGTCCTATTGGTCTGGAGACATCATACATAGTGACCCCATTCCATAATTTTAGTAACTCATCGATAAGAGGCTCGATATATACATTCATATATTTAACTTGGTACTTACCTAGTTGAATCAACATAAACATTACATAATTATTACAACCATTTTACTGCAATATATAAAAATTAATGTACATGACTATTGAATGAAAAAAATATGTCATTATGCAACAAATAAGACAAATGAGATGCTACTACATTAAAAAAAATGGATGTAAACAAATACCTAGAACAATCATTGACAACATTATGTGCTCCCTCTTTATTGAAATCCATGGAGGAATGTTATTGTTGATAACAAAAACAGGCCACACTGAGTAAATAGATTGCAGCTCTCCAAATGGATTGACACCGTCCGCTCCCAATGAAAGCTTGAGATTACAAGGTTCTTGTTTAAAGTGTGGCCATTTTTCCTCCATGTCCCTAAATGTAGAACCATCTGCAGGCATTCAAAGAATGTCATCTCCACTTCTATTCTATGCATGGTAATCCATAACTTGTGCTAAGCTTTCACACCTAAATAATTGTCGCATACATGGAATATAATGAAGAACCTTGCGAGACACCTTTTTTGTTAGTTGATCTGTTCAATATCTACTGATATGACATTCTGGGCATTTTGTTACAAATTCTTGTTGTTTATGATATATAATATGATCATTGGGACATGCATCTATCACTTGATACTCCATTCCGATATCTTTCATAATGGCACATAAATTTCAGTATGAGCGAGGTAAAATATTTGATGGCAGTAACAAAAATTCACCAATCAATCTACAACAAAAAATAATTTGTTCATATAAAGAATATTTATGGTACATATTTCATCCTTTATTTACTAATGATGAACTAACAACAATTAAAATAGATGAAAAAAGATGACATATATGACATACCTTAACATCCGTGAGATTGCTATGTTTGATAAACCATTCATAACCTTCAAGTTCAATAGCAACAATACAGCAGAGAGAAGAGTTGTTTCAGAGCCTTCATAAAGGGTATTATGCCTTCTCAAGTATAGGTAAATCATGAACATCATCAACCTATCATGATCACCAGCACTAAGCAAATGTGTCATGGATCAATGTATTCGCATTCATCATCTTCAACTGTATTTTCTGCACATGATCATCTTCTTCATAGATCATTAATCTCATCTTCGAGATTCATAGCTCCATGTTCCTCCGCTTGCAAAACCACACTCTCTAGGCCCTGATAATCCATATCATGTGCCCTAGGGCACCCCACCTTTATAATAATGATAGACACAAATAAACAATGATCATGATCAAGTGATTACATATATATATATAATGTTAAAATGATATAAAAATTTACAAATTCAATCAATATAAACAAATATAATGAACAACTTACCATCGGAATCTATAATCATGCCCCTTCAACGGACCATGCTACCTACAATGTTTCAATCAGCAGGGATTAAAAGTCTACTTTAAGCCCTTGCAATTATTGCAAGGACAATAACATTTCCCATCACCCTTTCTTTTCAATCTAGCCCACAATCTATCAAGTGTCTCTTCATTTTGTTGTGGACTAATATTATCTGACATGATTTTTCTTTACCAAGCTTGACTATTTAGATCTTCAAAAAATATCAAACTCACACTCCAATAATTTTTATTCATAGAAAGTAACATAATCTAATAATTCCAATATTTTACACCAAAAAAATTTGGCATGCAACCACCCCCGGCAAAAGAGAAGATATTCAAGTTAATGTGACCCCAAAAACACTTTAAAATGCTAATTCCAAAACTTATTAAATTCTGATTTTACTATAATTTCCAACCGTTAAGACTCCTAAAATCAGAATATTGAACTTGATCGCAAACTTCCTACAACAATGGAGGTAACGAGCTAGTAAGAGCAAGTGACCCATTCCTAAGGAGCAACAAGTCAGAATCATCATTGCTAATGTCAATATGGATTTATCCTTTTAGTTAAAGATGCAATGTGTCACTTCTTATGACGAGCTTATCCCTAGGGCCCTCAACATTGAGAGAGCCCTAATAAAAAACAACAGAAGCATTGGTAAGAGCATTATTAGGGTACAAACCCTAGGCCTCCATAGAAACATAAACAATAACTATAGCAGATTAGTGAGGTTGCAATACCAGAAAGATTGAGACATTGTAGGTAATAACAAAATCTTTCAATCTAAAGATTGTAGCTAATAACAAGCACACTATGTAGCTTTAGTGACATTTGTAAATGCACTCCACGTAAGAAGAATGATAGTCACTCTGAGATGTGACAACAAAAGAGGCCGTGAGAATGACAAGATAATAAAGCTCAAACCTTGCATAGTAAAAGCGGGAGATTTTAATGCTGAGTTTCCTTACCCCCTCAAGGACCTTAAGGGTTTTTCAAATGCTTTTGTAGTGTCAGGCGCAAATGCAATCGTGAAATGACCTGCCCAAATGAGGTAACAAAGGGTAATCATAGTTCAATAAGCTTTTCAGCCATTAATGTATAATGGAGGTAGTGGATTGCATGTTTGAGCAGTGTTTTGAGACTCATCAAAGATGGGAGAATAGTGAATAATACCTTGTGGACTGTAAAGTAGTGTCAATAAGGTTAAATGATCTAAAGAACTACAATACCATGATACAATGAGTCCCCTATAGTAAGTAGGCAGTCTATAGGGCATAGTTTTATTTTATAGAAGGATGCTCATGAAAGGAATCTTCAAGTGATAGTGAGTGAGTTGTTTAAGATTGTAGCTAAGGGTGCAATACCCAGTCTTAAAGAAAGTTAGCAAAGTAGTAAATGTGCAAGAAAATTGAATCGTACACAACAAACAATTCACAATGTTATCTTCCATAATGCCTTGAGTTTGAAGACAAAAATCTCATTGTATCTTCATAATGAAAGTGGTGACCTAAATGGTCAATCACTGGCAACCATGATTTGAAAACATGCTATTGTGCTTATGGAGGCAACATTTTAAGCAAGGCAGTGAGTGGTGGTTTGGAACAATAGCAGGTATGAAGGACTTGCTTTATATGCATACTATGCAGTTTAGCTTAAGATAGTGTTCTTAGAAGAGATTGAAGGTGGATTATGGAACTCAAAAGTTAGCATGAAAAGGATTAAAGCAAAGACTGAGATCTATTTAAAAGCCATGGTCATGAAGATATTAAAGATGTCACATGAAAAACCCTAGTAGTTGGAGTAATGAATATAGTGCCAAAGAGGATAGTGTGTTGGGGCAGATTTAGGAGATCTCCACATTATCTAATTATAGGGAAATACATCATTTATTTATTTTGTTAATTAAAAGAAATCATTCTAAACCCTATATAGGATATATTGATACTTCAAAAGCCTCTGAAGGAATTTGAGATTATGCAAATATATGTCAAGTAACATTCATAAGGTTTAGAAAATCTTGATCACTCTCTAGAATAGTCCATTAAACATGGGTTGTGCTTGAATGCACTACATAATTGATATAACACAACCACTCTGCATATCAACCAGAGTTATAGGCTCTTTATTGCAGCAAGAGGTAATCACTCTGTTGGTATGTGGTGACTGATCATGCTATACTGTATAGCCCATGGTATACTGTACACCCTAGCCCCCCATCCTCGCCGGGGTCTAGGGCCGGGTCGGGCCCTGGGCGGGGGTTCGAGGGCGGCAGCCCTTGAGAAAATTTTTTTTCCCTTTTTTTTGCGTCGTTAGCGAAAAAGGAAAAATCTCCGAAAAAGAAAGAAAGAAAATTGACTTTGTAAAACCCTAATTCTCGAAGCTTCTAAAAAGCTTGTTAAAAGGGGTTGGGATGGGGGTTATAGTATGAAGAAAAACGTGATTATTCGCAAGATTGTAATAGGTTTTGCACTGGATAATAAAAGTATTGGATGGCTGCGGTTTGGTGGATGTAGCCCAGATTGGGTGAACCACGTTAAATTCTCTGTGTTATGATTTATTCTGTGTATTTTTTAGTTTCTCTGCTTATTATTTAAATCTACATTTAA